>BKZX01032509.1:0-15010 GCA_014362285.1 Fagus crenata
ATCCATCTTCTTCAACCTAAAAACAATAAATAAAATTCTTACGAGTCAGCTTTTTGAGGGAGAAAAAGAAAGTAGGGGGGGGGGGGGGGGGTGTTGATACAATTACTTATAAGTTATAACTGATCCATAATAGGATTGATAATACAGGATCTCATTAAGGAATAAGATTCAAATTTGTGAGTGTAACTAAAAGCAGTAGAAGCCACCTCTAGTGTTTATTGTCTAATTAGATGGAACAGTCAAATTTTCTAGTATCATTAGTACAGCATAGATGTGTTGGACAATGTGAAGTCATAGATACATACCCAGTACTCTGGAGGGCGCATGGTCATGCAATAAGCACCAGCATCATGAACAACCAGACCAGCTCCCTGCAAGTGAAACTCTTGATCAAAGAATTTAAAAAGATAATAATCTCTCCTTTTTTTCTTTTTCTTTTTTGGTTTTTGACACATTAGAATATGCATACACCCCCCCTCCCCACCAAAAACAAAGAATATTTAGAAAACTATAGCTGTGACAATCCAATAGGAAGCCTACACAATACCTTGGCTGGAGTTGGAAGTTTTCTATCCATTCCCAGGAAATCTGCTGACTCACAGACAGGGCCCACCACATCAAAGGTTGAGATCTCGGCATCAGGTGGTGTAGGAGAAACCAGCTCTATGTGGTGCAACCAGATACCAACAAGTCAATTGTGATGAAAGGGCAAAAACATGTCTGGTAAAAGGCACAACAATGAAATCTGTTAGCAGCGATGGTGATTAGAAAAATATATATCATTAAAGTCCAAAATGAGCAAGAACACAACTGCATTTGTTACATAGTAGCATATATGAGAACCCGCAATTTAGATTTTTTAGTAGATTGGTACTACGCTGTTATAGGTATGAGATATGGGCATATGGCCACTGGCCAATACAATATGTGACCAATAACATACTGTTGAACACTGTTTTTCAAGTCCAAAACGATGACACAAAGCTGATTAGAGTGAGATGTCCATCATCTTCAATTCACATTAATATAATTGTCTACGAGAGAAGTAAACTATAATAAAATGCTTACATGATAAGCTGCATAAAGACTAGGACGGATAAGTTCAGACATGCTGCCATCAACCACAACAAAGTTTTTTATTCCATTAGTTTTGACCCCAGTTACGCGATTAACCAGGCAGGAAGTATTTTCAATCAATGATCGCCCAGGTTCAATGATGAGTTTAAGATTTCGTGAAAGGACCAGCTCTCGAACCTGCAGCAACCACCAATGTTAAAAATATTCAGTGAACCTTCATATTGATCAAAGTAAGAAGATTGCTAATTCTCTTGATAACTATATCCCACTAGGAAGTAAAGCCTTAATTACCTTTTATCATCCATTTTAATCCTACGCTAAGACTCTAAATTAGTCAACATTTTCGTTCACAATGAAACCCTACAAATTTATCAAATATGTTGACACTATAATTATTCTGAAAACACAAACCCTAACTATACTAAAAGAGAATTTCTCTGAGAGGGTTGGCAATGTGGCTTTAAATGTTATATGAAGTATCAGAAGACTAGGCGAGTGATGTATCTTTTTAGGCTTGGAGTATATATAGATTCACATTGGCAATGAGTCCTTACTGCATTCTATTATGTAATTATGGCCACTTGATGCAAGTAAAAAACAAAGCTCCTACAATATTAGTCAAAAACATAATCCGTGCTTATAAATGCATGCATTATAAAAGTGCACAGAACAAAGTTTTTCATAAAAAAATCTATAGAATAATATCATAGACCCTTAAAAAGAAAAGAAATAACTTAGCCTCCTTAAGTGAGAGGCTCTAACTCCCTACATATTGCAAATACTCACCCATAACATCATTTGTCAGCCTATTTAACCTAACAAAAAAGCCCATTCTGTTTCACTTATAGTCACAATTTGTTGGCACAGAAACTGTTGTCGCAATTAAAGCAGAAGTTTCTTTTGATAGGTATATACAAGTTGCAACACAGAGAGGATTGCGCAATTGACCACACTTTGCACCCCTTGTTTTTGGGGAGAGGAGACGTCATTTGGTACCAGGACCATTTGTGTCAAAGTTAATTTATTTCTGCCTAAGATTGGAGTTCCATGTAAATCAGGAAGTTGAAGTAAGGCCTAGTAGATGATGAAGACCATGGTAAAAATAAAATCTTTTACCTTCAAATCCCAAATGTGCTCTACATTCTCTGGTAATTGCAAGTTTATTAACCTTTTGTGCTCTTATCATTCTAAGATTAAGTTTGAGGATAAAAAGTAGCAGCCCACGCTTGACACAAGTGCATGGTGCAGATCAAATGCTAATCATGTATCAAGAACTCCCTACTTCGAGTGAATTATTAGCTATGCAGACATGAATTTCATACTTAACAAAGGCCAGAAAAAAGACTTAGAGATATGATCCTCACAGTATCAATAAGATCTCTGGGTGTGGGAAGGACAGCACCAGTATGATAATAATCTATCCCAAGTCCACCTCCAATATTTAAGTAATTAACTTCAAAACCTTGAGCGCGGATTTCATCAATGTAGTTGACCATAAGAACTGCAGCATCCCTGAATATGTCCACCTGTAAATATTAAAAATCAGAGCTTTAAACTTTACATTAAAAAAAGGAAAATATATGTTTCATTTTTTCCTTAAGTCAGAGAAACTAACTAAATGCATACCATGACAATTTGACAGAACAATAAAACAAATTAAAACGGAGAATGAAACCAAGATCAACATCAGTGTAAATAGAAAGATTACGAGACAATAAAATGAAGAGGAAATAATAATATTTCTACAGCAACAGCCAATGGCTTGCGAAACAGCATCAGACAACCTAGTCACTCAAATAAAAAAATGTAATAGCTATCATTGAGTTTTAGTCATATGAACATTGACATGTAATAGCTATCATACTTACCAAGAAAATGTAATAACTATCATACTGTGGGCATAAATTTCCAGACTCATCTTCTACAGGTTATAAATTGTAATTACATGAAAGAAATGAAAGGATACGAACACATAGTGGTTGAAATACCTTGGTGATGGTAGACCCAAGATGGCAATGAGCTCCCACAAGCTTCAGCTCATCAGGATGTCCCTTTACAGCATCCAAGAACCATTGCAGCTTCTCATTTCTAATACCAAATTTGGAGTTCTTGTTCCCAGTGGCAACATATGGATGGACCTAAGAAAAGAATACACACATTAGTAAGATAAAACTTCAGCAAAACAAGTAGACCAACTTAACAATACAGATGAAAGGTGGTGGGGCCAGGTAGTGTAGCAATGGGGGTGGCTTGGTACTAAGGTAGTTGAGAGTGTGTGATGCAATGTGGCAGTAGAGATAGGCATAACAATAGAGGTGGTGGGATGGCGGTACTGCAGAAAAAATGGAGGTGATGAGCAGCCATTGGTTGTCAATAGTGAGGTTAATGTCCCAGCAATATTGTTCATGTTCCGTATGGATTAACATAACAGCCAAAAAAGATGGAATCAATTATGTTTTCATGTCTTTCTAAAAATCTTTTGCTTATTAGCTTCAATTCAAACAAAAAAATCAATGAATTTTTTTTTTGTTAAAACATATCTTTACTGAGAAGAAAAAAAGAGTGAATTTTGAAAGCAGCCTTGCTCCTATGGTATGCAAGATTTAAACCTTGAAACAAATGGACAGTGGAACAAGTTCAAATTACATACATCCATCAAGTACCCTCCTATCAGAGATTGTTAGCTAAAGAAAAAAAAAAGTTGAATAAGGGCTGATTCAGATTGTTTAAAACCCAAAGTGTTTTCAAGTTACAAAACTGATGTGTAGAGCTCAATTGATGTCATGAATGATTTCAGTCAATTGGAAAAGATTTTTAAGTAGTCAATTTAAAATCTGTAAAAACTGTTCTCTTTACTACCACATTACAAGCTCTGCACACTATACAATCCATAACAATATGTAATGAAATCTGGCTACTACATACCTGAGGGTCCACGTCTGGGTTGATCCGAAGTAAAACATTAACCTTCTTGCCAGCAATTCTTGCAGCAGCTACAATATTATCCAAGTCAAATTCACTATCAACATTAACAAAGACACCCTCTTCGGCAGCTAAAACCAAATCCTCCAAGAGTTTCCCATTCCCATTAAAAATACACCTGTTCATTTAAACACCAAATACTAACACTAAAAACATGACTACACAAACAATGACACAAGAACAACACCAAATCACACTGAAAACTAACACCATTACCAGCCAAAACACTTAGGCATCAACAACGTTCAGATACTAATAACTGCAACATTGTCAAGGTACAATGCATTTTATTTCATACTAAATGTGATATAGTAGACAAGAAAGAAAAACAGAACAGACCCAGAAGCATATTCACAAATAATAACATCAACCAAGCCTTAGTCCCAAAAATTTTGGAGTTGGCTATGAATTCTCAACAGATTAGCCAGAGTCAGCAGCATGTAACTCTTCTGTCATTCTATCCTATCCAAAGTCATACTCTTTGTTTCTTCCTTAATTGACATTTATTAATGTTATTTTTGGCCCTCCTCTACCCTTTTTGTTCCATCAATTTAAATCAAGTCACTCTTTCTTATTCACAAATATACTTATAATAAATAAAAAAAAGAAGCATATTCAAAAATTAACATAAGTGGGTGTAGATGATCTTACTTAGTGGGATCAAACCCAGCATGGAGAGCCAGCCTGAGCTCATTTCCACTGACAAGCACAGCACCACAACCAAGCTGCCTCAAATGCTCCAGAATCTTCAAGTTATTGTTGGCCTTAATAGCATACCCAATAATGGAGTTGAGACCCTCCAATGCCTTGTCATAGGCCTCAAAGTTTCTAGTAATCTGGGGTTTACTGTAGAGATAGAAAGGCCTCTTCTCAACAGAGTCCATGACTTCCTGGACCTTGAGGCCCTCACAGTAAAGAAACCCATCTGAGGATTTAGTGAAACAGTGCTGAAATGGGGTGGTTTGGGTTGGGGTTTTTGTAGGGTTTTGAGAGAGGATGGCTCTGAGGGAAAGAGGAGTTTTAGTGGATTTGAGGGGTAAAATAGAGATTTGGGAAAATGGGTTAGGGTTAAGAGAGTGTTTAAGGGTTTTGGGGATGGTTGGAGAGTAGGAGAAGGAATGTAGTGTAGCCGCCATTGAAGAAGAAGAAAGACTGTCTTAACTATTGGACTGTAAAAGAACACTCTCTTAGTGAAGGGTTTTTAAAAGTTACAATACATGAATGCCGAATGCCGAATGCCGCATTATTTCGAGTACAGAGTACCTCCAAACCAACCTCCAACCCAGTTGAATTTTACTTCGACCTATACGTGTCAATTAATATTTTAGACTATTAGTTCGGTCTTGAAAGTCTCTTTTCTTTTTTTCTTTTCTTTTTCACTAATTTTTCTTTTCTTTTCTTTTTTTCTCATTAAAGACTCCATCCTTGGGATTTTTTTTCTTTTTATTCATTCACAATTTTACATATCATCATTTTCATAGAGTTTAATGCTAAAATCAATCCAAATTTTTTTTATTTCGTACAATTTAACTAAAACTCTATTACTTGTTAATGATAAAATCAATCCAAATAAAATAGAAACTATAAAAGCAAAAGTCATTTTTTTTTTTTATAATCTTAGGTGTCCAAGCTAACGTTCCAAAGCAAAAGTCATATAAATTTTTATGTTTCATGTTCATCATACACCTAGAGGTTGAGATTGCCAAACACTTATCCACCTATAAAAAAAAGAAAAGAAAAAAAGTTCATCGGTAATCCAAGGAACACTCTAGCACTGTTAACCAAATAACACTTCGTATTTATTTTGAAAAATACTACAACTATTATCAATTTTATTACAAATCATTTACAAATTGATGTAATAATGAATATGATTGATGTCACAGCAATAACATAATAAGTAAAAAAAAAAAAAAATTATATATATATATATATATATTTATATTTAAGCTGGCTCATTAGTTTGTAAATTCCATTTGTTAAAAATTGTAATTACAATTTATCATTAGTATCAGTCTTTATTCTATGTTTAATGAACCAAATTTATAGTAATCCTTAACCTAACAAACCCCCAATTTATAATGTTGAACCCAAAAGGCCAAAACCGATCATTTTATAGTATGATAAAATATCACTGGCTACAAAGGGTTGTCATCCTCTTTTATTTTATTTTTGGAGAAAGGGAGATCTCATGTCGTACAATTATATTGCTGAACTTTGATCCAGGCACATACAAACAAGGTATTTTATCTTGGTTGTTTTTTTTTGGTAAAAACAACTAATATCATAAAACTAAGTGATCGAAATCACATTACATTGTCTATTACAAAACAACCCCATAATATTAAAGTCAAGAAGGGGCAATAGAGCATTGGGGGGCAAAGAAAGCATAACAAAATCTTGAGTAGTAGTGGTCCCCATCTTAGCAAGTACATCAGCACAAAAGTTGGCTTCTCTAAAGCAATGGATCATTTTGGTCTGGGGAATTTTCCTCAAAAGTGCCTTGCAATCATCAATAAGAGGGCTAAGAAATTCCCCAAAAGCGCCTTGCAATCATCAATAAGAGGGCTAAGATCACCACTACAAGTAGTGTTATTAGAAAAAATAGATACAACAGATTTAGCATCTAGTTCTATCTCTACAGCTAGCAGCCATAGTTGAACACATAGAGAGAGACCATCTCTTAAAGCCCATAACTTTGCTGCAACACTACCAGTAGTACCAATATTCCTCACAAATCCCATAATCTAGTCACCATCCGAATTACGAATAAGTCCACCACTCCCTGCAATTCCTGGATTAACAAGACTTGAGCCATCTGGGTTTAATTTGACCCACCCTGGGCTAGGCTTCTCCCATCTAACAGGCATGATAATAGGAGATCTACTAACAAAAGGTATTTGAATACAGCAGACAAATTCCATAACAAGATTTTCAACAAAACTAGCAAGCCGAGGGTTGGGATTAGTATGTTGGAATATCACCTTATTACGTTGTATCCATAAGTTAAAAATGCTAAAAAGAAAGAAAATATTCCAAGTAAAGACCTTGCCAAAGACCTTGGATTTATTACAAGCATTGGCATTAAGCCAATCCATGCAATCTGAACCATGGAAGAATAGGTTTGAAGGAGATAGGCCAGCATCAAGCCAAAATCTGTGAGCCACACTACAATCTCTAAAAACATGTAAGACAGTTTCATCACTTTCTTTACAGATCTCACAAAGCGGATCCATAATGATTTTCCTCCTTAACAAAACAGTTCAAACAGGAAGACTAAGGTGAGCACACTTCCAAAGCATGATTTGAATTCTAGGAAGGATGTTGAGTTTCCAAATCCATTGGTGAGAGAAACCAGGAGCATGTTTGGTTTCTGTATTCAAACACAATTTTCTGTGTTTGAATCCAAAGAATGGTGGGCCCGGGCTAAAAATTTTTTGTTTGGTTTCTGTACTCAGTTTTTGCATTCAAATATTTTTACTGTACAACTGATACTCAATTCGCCAAAAATAAGAACAACTTTTACATGTTTTCACTTGAATTTGGCTACTGTTCAAAAGACCGGTGGCAATTTTGCAATTTTTTGCACAAATTGACCGGTGGCATGAGCGTAAATAAACACACTACTTTATTAAAGAAATCTGACATGCTCAACAGCCATCTACCCCATTTACTCCAAAGTCCAAACCTATCTGCCATGAAACCCCAGTTCTCACTCTCTGATGAATTGATGAAATTTGACATAAGAAGACGGCTATCAACCCCATTTACTCCAAACCCATCTGCCATGAAACCCCAGTTCTCATAAACACAGTACTTATTGATGAAATCTGACATGCTCAACGACCATCTACCCCATTTACTCCAGAGTCCAAACCCATCTACCATGAGACCCCAGTTGTCAACACACTACTCTCTAATGAATTGATGAAATCTAACATAAGAAGATAGCTATCAACCCCATTTACTCCAAACCCATCTGCCATGAAACCCCAGTTCTCATAAACATAGTACTTTATTGATGAAATCTGACATGCTCAACGACCATCAACCCCCTTTACTCCAGTTCCATTTTCTTCACCGAATCCCTTTTGCTTCCTCTGGTCTCACGCTCACCGCCTCTCAGTCATTTCTCATTACTCCCTACCCGACCTTTACGCCATTGCCTCCCTCCCTCAATCATTTCTCATAATCACGCTCAACCTCCTCATAAATCCTCAACTAAACCCTCTTTATCCCAAAATAAATGGCCTCACAACCCGGTCGTGAACCGAGAGAAGAAGTTGAGAGAGCCACAGATTGAAGTGTTTAGCTCCAATCACAATCAAGCTCTCCATCTCCGACCGACGATAGCTATTCTGACACTCCTCTATCTCACGAAACCCAAGTATTTGTCATCCTCAGTCCAGATCTGAAATTTTGCCTGGTCTCGCGTCGTCCAGCTAGGAGCAACTCACGGCTGCCTTGGGTGGCTCTCAATGGAGGCTCTTCGTGGCTCTCACGAGTTGAGACTCCCTCAGTGCTGTGGTTGTCATGGCTCTCACGGGTTCAATGGTGTGAATGTGATATGGAGGGAATGAAATAAATATGGAGGGAATAAAATAAATGACAGTTATAAATGAAAACTCTCTGCTGAAAATAATCACCAAACAAAAAAAAAATGGATTGAAAACGGGAGAAAACTATATTTGAATCCAAATTTTGAAAACAGTATAAATACCACTTTTTGATAACAAAAACAGAAAACTATAACCAAACATACCCCAGAATTTTCACTTTTAGAACCCAAAGCCAACAGATAAGCTTCTTTGGAATCAAAATTACCATCAGTTGTCGAGTTCCATATAAGCTCATTACCACCAACAGTATTTCTCCTAATAGGAGTGGCTTTAATCAATAGTTTCAGGTGATGAGGGATGACAAAGGATAATCTGTTGAGATGCTAGATACCATCCTCATAGATATTATTAATACACAAAAGCTCTTCCCCTAGATTCAAAGGACCAAAAATCAAACCCCTGAGATCTCCACTAGTAAGCCACTTGTCAGGCCAAAAATTAAGAGTACAATTACTCCCAATCAACCATCTAGATCCAAGAGTGCAAATATCCTCACCTTTAAGAATAGTGGACCAAGTTTTGGAGCAAGCATGCTTTCTTGGCCTAGAATCGGATAGGTTCGGTCGAAAGACTTGAATCAGCTTCTTTTGTACTTTGTTTCCTAGACAACAAATAGCAATCAGTTGTTCCACTAGCATTCTCCTTTCTGAGAGCCCCTCTGAGGGATTCAATTCGAACAAGACCGACTCCAGAGATATTGACGATAATGTCCTCCACGCTAGTGTCTTTTCCTTTCTTGGTGCTGGTAGGTCCGTCAAGAACTCCCACCAAGGGTTTCACTATTGCCACACCGGATCTAAGAACGGAAGTAAGCCCAGGACCCGACTTTCCTTCGTCAGTGGGAAGATGTACTTCCAAGCTGTCATGAGCTCCTAGTTGTACCACCCTAGAGTCGCAGTTGGGGTGGCCCTAATGTGATCCAACATCACCGGTGGAACTTCCATTATTTTTCCTTTGAGAAGGATTCCCTAAACCTGCTGACTTGACGAATCCATTTCGGTGTTCTTTTGCTTTTCCTTTGGAAGAGGATGAGCGTTTGCCATTAAAAGAATCAGAAACTCGAGGAAAAGAGAAGGATTTGGGGAGATGTTGTGTCTCGAGTTTTGGAGTGGTGATAGAACTTGCAAAAGAGAAGCTAGGGTTGATGGGTTGTAAACTTGTAGAACCAGCTGGTGACACTGACTGGTCTTGTAGTTTACGTTTACCTTTTGAGTTCCTACGTTCTTGCGTGTCTGTAAAGGAATTGTCACTGGGAGAACTCGAGCCGTGGGCCCCGTCACATCCCCAAATATCAGAGGAAGGGGATTCACTCTTATTTGGGCTAAAAGCCTTCTTACTGTCAGGCCTACAACTTGATTTCCTACGTTGCATAATAAACCACAGCCCATAATCATTTTCAATATTTCCCGCCAACTTTTCAGTTTTGTCAACTTCCAGAACCACAACTTCCTCCAAAGGAGCCTAGGTTGGTTCCTTAATAGAATAAGGACAATTACCTTTCCGATGGCCGAGATGACCGCAAGAGAAACATAGAAGATGAAGGCCTTCATAAATAACAGACTGATAAAAATTATCAAGACGTACAGCTCGAATAAGAGGGTCATCAAGATTTACTTGAACACAAATTCTAGCATACCTACCTCTAGACTCAGTAGCAGTTTGAGCATCAATCTTCAAAACAGGCCCTATAGCACGTCCAATACTTTGGAGCACACTTTCCTCATAATATTCAATTGGTAACTCAGGCAGTCTTGCCCAAACTGTCACTGAAGAACAATTAGCCGTGGAAGGCTTAAAATTTCGTTGCCAAGGCCTTATAGTTAAGTAGTGTTCTCCAATAAACCAAGGGCCATTCTTCAAAACTCTATCAAAATCTTCCACAACACCAAATCAGATGAGAAAAAAATCATGGCCTAGATCAACACAATCTAGACTCCTAGCTAGTTTCCACAGACCCATAATCCTGGAATGAAGAAAGTGGAAACCCATAGAACGCCCAAAAATCTTAATGATAAGAGAATGAGTCCACTTGGAACGGATTCTCACCTTGGAAGTTTTGGATAGCTTGACATTAGCAATTCCATCAATAACCTCCTGAACATCCTCAATAATCTCATCTTCCTCCTCTTCGATCTCCCCGAGGACAATTGAAGATTTGTCAAGACCAAAAGCATTAAGAAAAGCCCCAGGATTCTCACCAACAAGTCTGTCTTTATACGAACCAGTAGGGAAGGCCCCCTCCTGACTAATAGTCGGGTTCTCCTTCACCTTCTTAGTGCTACGCTTCAACTCCGCTTCTTCTTCTTTAGAAATTTCTGAAACTTCCAAAAACTCGCAGTCCATGCTTTCCGAATATTCTTTTATCTTGGTTGTTGTGTTATAAGAATATTGGCTCAAAGATGACATTTAGATTCAATATCATGCTATAGACTATAGAGTAAACCGGGTAATTCTACAATA
This sequence comes from Fagus crenata, assembly GCA_014362285.1. Lineage (NCBI taxonomy): Eukaryota > Viridiplantae > Streptophyta > Magnoliopsida > Fagales > Fagaceae > Fagus > Fagus crenata. The sequence goes on from BKZX01032509.1 coordinate 11,139, forward strand.
CTCATATGGGTATGGTACCTCTAATAAATAAAATCTCATATTGATGGTACCAATGTCACACATGATGGTACCTACCTCACATATGATGGTACCTATCATCATATTGCTTGGTGCCCTATATTTTTATTTATTATTTAAATTTAATATATATAAAAAAAAAAAATAGATAGTACTAACATCACATATGATAGTACTTTTATCACATTTAATGGTACCAATTGAGTGGGTACCATACCCACGAAAAAGAGTGTAGGTATTATAGAATGATCCAAGCAAACCAACATATAGTGAGTCATATCACGAACTAATGTGGGCACAATATTGGAAGTTATGCCAAAATTTTTGGATAAAAACTAAGGCTTAGAGGGAGAAAATGAAAGTAAATAAGTATATAAATAAATTAATTAAAACGTGTTGCAACTATATTATTGAGTTTGGCCCCCTTTTTTTAATTATTATATTGTTGAATATGACAATCTCTCCATGCATAAGCTAGCACGAGAGTTACAAGCCCCTGGCAAAATTTAGTGGTGTGCCACAATGTTTGCAGATTGACTTTCTCCTACTAACTTCAACAACCCCAGTGCTTAATAAGTCATGTGACTTTTTAAAATACACATGTGGATGATATATTTGCTTCCCAAGTAATGGGTTGAATGAGGATTCCTCCAAACCGGGTTGGAGGTAAACTTTATCCTAATATAAACTATCAAAAGTATATGTAAGATATAGTTCACAAACATACCCACTACCACCATCTAGATAGATGTAATTCCAGCAAAATCATTAATAAAACGATCAAATCCATGACTGAATCAGATGAAACTAAACCATATTAATAAAATAAAGGTACCTCCTCTAAAATGGGTTATTACCAAATTCACCCTTTATACTATAAAATTAACTTTTTGAACCATTGTGTTATTTCATATAACGCAATTGATCATTCTGTTAGACTTTCATCATTTTTATTGAACGGAAAATGTCTACGTGGACATATGTGTTAGACAAGAATTCGTTAGTGTGCATGTGTTTTAGCTCATGTGATGCCCACATGATCATTTTTCATCCAATAAAAATAACGAAATTCTAATAAAATGGTCAATTGTGTTATTTTAAATACACGAGGGTTAAAAAATGGGATATAGTTTGGCTACAAATTGGTTTGTAGTCAGCTTGTTATAAACCAGTACATAACAACTAATAAGATCATCCATTTGTACTTTTAGTCACATGACCTATTTAATGAGTAATGTGACTTGTTTAAACAATACATATGGACAGAGTCGGCCTAATCATTTTGGGAGCCTAAAGCAAAAAATATAAATGAGGCTTTTTTTTTTTTTTTTTTTTTTTTTTTAACTAAAAAAAATTGACCATTTACAAGAAAACTTTGACTAGACTACATCTTTTTTTATAGATATTAGTTTAACAAAAAGGAAAGTCTTGAATATGCTCTATTATAGAAATTATAGACTTTCTTATAATATTGTATATAAAAATGTTCTATTTATACATGAAGGAAGGAGAAAAAACTCCAATCCTAAGTAATGAAAATTCTAACATTAACTTTTCTTTATACAAAATAGTAGAACAACTTCTTCATCTAAGCAATGTGGGACTTGTGGGGCCTTTTATTTAATTTTTATTTTAAACGTGGGGCCTTTTTTATATGGGTATTTTTTTTTTCTTGCCTCAGGTCTCAAGCATTTGCTTGTTTGGCTTAATGAATGGGCCAATAGTGCATATCAGCATATGGATGGTCTTATAAATTACCACGTAGTGGGCTGTAACAAGTTGGGTATAAACTGGTTTGTAGCTAAACTCTATCCTAAAAAAGAAGTTAATTTTGTAGCACATTCCAAAGATGGAACTTCTAGTAAATATTAAATACTAGTCGCAAACCTGTGCGATGTACAGGAAAATAATTGAATATAAGATCTAAATTAATTTTGATTCATTTTACTTCTTTTTGTTGAATATGTATTTTTTTTCTTTTTTTTAGTTCGAAATGTTATAGGCAAGATCGATAAAAGAGATTTTACGGATCAGATTTAAGATAGATCTTATTTTTTGATTAAAAAAATAACTAAGAAGTATATTTATCATAGGATAATTAAAACTTAATATAATGTAATTTTTTTTGGCATAATTTGAATATAATCCAATTTTTATAAGACACGATTCATGTTTATATTTACCATATGGATCATGTTTCCATCCAAAAATAAAATAAAGGATACTTAAAATAAGAAGAAGGACAAATAAATACATAGGCACATGATTAAATGATCAAATTTAAATAATTTTTATTCCTCATTTCAAGCTCACGTGATTTCATTATAACAAATCCATCTACTTTTCTTCATTGCCAGCAACAAAAATTAAATGAAATACATAAGAAAAAAAAAGAAAAGGAACTTTTGATAAAAATTGATAATTATGATTATTATTAAAATATATTTATATTTTGTCTATATATGGAATATATTTTAGTATTAGACATTTATTATGATTGTGTTGTATATATGGAATGATATATTTTTTATATTAAAGAAAAATATGATGTGTTAAGATTCTAATAGAATGTTTAATTATAGAATAAAATTTATATTCAATTAGAAAATATATATTAAAATAATAAGGTGTAAAATTGTGAGATTTCAAAAACTTATGTGGCACAATATTATAAAGTCAACCAAAAGTCAAAAAAGCTTCAGTTTTACATTATAGTATAAGTTTGCCAAGAGAAAGGGTAGGAGAAGTTAGGTAAGTCGATTGGATGCGTGGGAATACAAAGAGTTTGAACGGAGTGGCTTGCATTTAGAGTATATGATAGTATAACATATGCATATACATTTTCTTTGGCCACAATGATGTTTTTTCCAATAAGCTTTTATTATTCAGACTTATAAACATCTTGTTCTTTTTCATATTCATGCTTTTGACTCTTGAACCTTTTTGGTCTCGACCCTTTTCAGCTTCTAGCAGATTTGATAGCATTACTTATGCATATAAATTTTCTTTGGCCACAATGTTGTTTTTTAGTCCAATAGCCTTTTTTCTTTAATATTAATTCTGTTTTGTATAATGTAAAATAGATAGCTTTTGTTTTGTTTTGTTTGCTTTGAATGCTGTAAATTTTCTGACTTTATGTGTATGGTTATATAGTGGTGTAGGCATAGCCGGTGAGGCCATAGTTCTGGCATTTTGTTATATATGAGTGCTTGATTCTCCTGCCCTTTTGTTGGTCTAAGTTGAGCTTACTTTGCAATATCTCAACCATATGTGACACTATGTCTGGACCTCTTGAACGACCATTCAAAGCGGGTAAGTCTCTTGCAATCAAATGTTTTCTCTGCAATGCCTTCTTTTTGAATCTTGTTATATGATACTTTCCAGTTACTATATATATTATAGGAGCTCTTCATATGATTTTAATGATTTCAAATAATTCACTGATTATGTGCCTTGTATGAAACCAATAGAAATAATTTTTGAGGTTCTTGCTGATCAATTGGTTTCTGAGAAAAGGAATAGAAAGATTTGAGAGCAGAAAGATCAGAATATTCTAATTTCGTGTTCCTCTCAAGACTCATAAATTATAACATGTTGGTAAATAAAGCTGATGCAAACAAAATAAGAAGCTGCAAGTTCAATATTCAATTCACAACATCCTGCATGAAATAATGCAACCATGCATTCAGAGCAAATCACATGTATCTTAATCTACAGCTACAAACACAACCCATGATGTTGATTAAAGCCCTTCAAAGAATCTTATATGGTCTTCAAATGTTTCCCCATGCCGGATTTTGGTCACCAATCCATCTTCTTCAACCTAAAAACAATAAATAAAATTCTTACGAGTC
>BKZX01032512.1:10067-42757 GCA_014362285.1 Fagus crenata
GACCTTGATGGAGACAATGATCCTGAGGAGACAATGGAGGAAGAAGTTGAGTATGAAGAAGTAGAGGAAGAGGAGGAAGTGGAAGAGGAGGAGGAAGAGAAGGAAGAGATAGAAGAGGAGAAGAAAGAAGAAGAAGAAAAGGAGGCTGCTAAAGGAGATGATGCACAAAAAGGGTCACATGGCGACTATGCGATGAAAGTTGAACAGGCCGTGGAAAATATAAGAAGAAAGCATGCTGAGCTTCTTTCACTTCCACCTCATGGCTCTGAAGTGTACCTTGGTGGCATTCCTCATGATGCTTCTGAAGAGGATTTGAGGGGCTTTTGTGAGTCTATAGGAGAAGTTAGAGAGGTAATATTTTATTTATTTATTATAATACTCCTTATTTGCACATTTTGTTGTTAAACTAATTAACTATTTATTTGTTGACAATAGGTTAGAACAATGAAGGCTAAAGATTTAAATGGGGGCAAGCCTTATGCTTTTGTGACCTTCAGAACCAAGGAGTTGGCTTCTAGGGCCATCGAGGAGTTAAATAATTCTGAATTTAAGGTAATTTAAGTACACTTCTTGTTGATGCTCTTTCTCCTTTCAATAATCCCAGCCATGGCATATTAATTCAGGGTTGTGCTCAATGTGCTGCCACTAACGTGTACATGAACATGCATTCCGCATGTTTGTGAGATTTTATTTTCATCTGTTTGAAGTTGATTTTGAAAAATTTCTAAATAGCTGTTGGATTATCTGACTTTTAACTCCTCATAGGATTGACTTTTCTGTTAACCTCCTCTTTCTTGCCAGGGAAGAAAGGTAAAGTGTTCTGCAAATCAAGCAAAGCATCGGTTATTCATTGGTAATGTTCCCAGAAATTGGGGTGAGGAAGTTATGAAGAAGGCTGTGACAGATATTGGGCCTGGAGTCATTTCTGTGGAACTCTTGAAGGTCTGTGATTTTTTTTAAATCTCCTCTTATTTTGGTTAGGTTCATCGTTGTTTATGTTCCCTATTTTAAATTTAGGTCACACTTACTGTCATAGTCGAATCTGTAATTTAAAACTATGACCATGATTCTTCATTTGTGCCTCAATCTATTATAGTTGTTCATTGCATCTTCTTGACCAATACAGGACCCACAGAATTCCAGCCGAAACCGTGGATTTGCTTTCATTGAGTATTATAATCATGCATGTGCAGAATGCTCAAGGCGGAAGATGTTGAACCCCAAATTTAAGCTTGACCAAAATACCCCAACTGTGAGCTGGGCTGACCCTAAAAATTCGGAATCTTCTGCCGCTTCTCAGGTCTTCTATTTTATACTTTCCCTTTTCTCAATGATATGATATGTAAATGATGTTTTTTCATTTGATTAAGTAATAGCTTATCTACTTAAGATGTTCCTTTCTTCCTATTCCTTGCTGCAGTAGATACCTATACGCATGTCCAACAGCTCTTGTGCCTATACTGATCATAATTCCACAAAATTTCCCTTGATTTCACATATCAGGCAACCACTATTGGGTGCCTGGGTCCTCTCTATTGCATGTCAATAAGAAAGGAGATTTGCTTAAGAAGCTTTTTCATAGTTTTGAAATCCCATTGGTAGCTCCTAAACTTTTACTTGATATGAATAATCCCTCCTAGGACCACCACATCAAGATATTTTCTATTCGTACCTACATCTTGCTAATGAGCTCTAGCTAAAATAGTACATCCTTCTTCCATAAGAACGGGGTAGAGAGTGAGATTGTGGGTTCACAATCCACTAAATGTGTGTAACAAATAGAAAAGACATTTTTAAGTGTTTGTGTTGTTACTTGTACTTCCAAAGGTCGTGGGGTCATGGTATAAGGAATTTGTTTGGTACAGGTTAAGGCAGTCTATGTCAAGAATTTACCAAAAGATATTACTCAAGAACGTCTACAGGAATTGTTTGAACATCATGGAAAGATCGCAAAAGTGGTTCTTCCGGCTGCAAAATCAGGACAGGAAAAAAGCAGATATGGTTTTGTTCACTTCACAGAAAGGTCAAGTGCCATGAAGGCATTGAAGAACACTGAGAAATATGAAATTGATGGTATTTTTTCTTCTGCTCCTTGCACCTTGTGCCTGGTCTTGTAATCCTTGAACTGGCATTGTTGACAATCTTTGTTGGATGCTCTCATTTACAGGTCAAGTTTTGGAGTGTTCTCTTGCAAAGCCACAAGCCGATCAGAAGTCTTCTGGAGCACCAAATTTGCAGAAGTCAACCTTACTCCCAAGCTACCCACCTCATCTTGGTTATGGCATGGTTGGTGGTCCCTACGGTGCCATAAGTGCTGGATATGGTGCTGCAGGCTTTGGACAAGTAAGATGCTTCTCCCCACTACCAAACACTCCTGAGCCCTGTTTATTTTCTGGAAATAGTTGGGGAAATAAAGTTCTTATTATTTTTTTAAATGGGTAGTATGTTTTCTTTTGAAAAATTGTTGCAAATTTTATGTTTGCAAATGCTGATATAGGTGCCGAATTCTTGCAGCCACTGATCTATGGTAGGGGACCAACTCCTGCTGGCATGGCAGTGATGCCAATGCTTTTGCCGGATGGAAGGATCGGATATGTCCTGTAAGTGCAATAGTCTGGGCTTTTCTAGTTAATTACAAAATCTATGCCTTGTATTTTTACTAAACGATAATGCTTGTTCCATCTCAGCCCTATTATTTCGCTGCACTGTCTGTCAATCTTTGTTTCAGTTCCTGTTTATCTAATTATTGATCCATCATTAGTTAATTACACTATTGTTTATACCTATAGTATTGGAGTCCCATTCCTGATTGCTTTTTCAGTTACTAGGCAGGTTATGTTTATGACCTTTCTATATGAGATGCCTTGTGTGTTTATTTTCTCTCGCACCCCACATGAACCTGTAAATCCCTTTTGGTCTATTGAAGAAAGCCTTGAATGGTCTCAAATCATTTGAAAAACCTTTTCTTTGTCGTTACTGAAAAGCCCAAGTACCCGAAACTGTTCATGCACATCTTGAGAGATGCTTGGTTGACTATTAGGGATGCCAAAGTAAGGACCCCCCCACCTTCCAGCTCCATGATTTGTATCCAATGACCTAAAATGATGTCAGTTATGGTCGCAGCATTGATGATGTTGGTATTGTGGGACAAATAGTGTGTGCTTAGTGACCATGCTATTAAAGAAAATTATGTTGAGTAATTATCACTGTTTTATTACTTCTGGAGCATGCTTGACTTGTACACTTGTAACTTGTTTATTTTTTGCTATAGGCAAGAGCCTGGGATGCAACAATATGCCCCGCCACCACAGCCCATGAGTGGCAGCGGTAGCTCAAGTGGTGGAAGGCGCGGCAATGGCAGCAACCGTGGGCGCCGGTTTCAACCATATTAATTTGATTACTTTTATTCCTGTATAACAACCATATTAATTTGATTAATTTTATGCCTGTATAAGAACATAAGTATTTGTGATGAGAAATTTAAGTTACGGCCCATGCAATATAGAATGTCAAAGACAATTGGAAGGAGTTTTATTTTGTGTAATTTATCTCAAATTTATTTGTAAGTTACTTTTTATTCTGATTTGGGCTCAACCTCACATTGTATAAAACTTACGTGTCTTAGAAACAAAACTTATGTCACGCGTTGTGAAAACTTGAAGTTGAGGTGAATAATTCCTATTTGATGTCTTCATCTCACGCATTGAATAACTAGTCTAGTAAGAAGATATCATTGTAAGTGGGAAGGAATTCATCAAAAAGACAAAAAATGCTAGTGCCAAAATTTTGGCAAACAAATTACATGGAGAAAGAGACTGGTCTAACTTTTCAGCAGAGAAATTCTTGGGAGTAAGATGCATGTCATTCAATGTTACCTTAACTTGACATGCATCTTACCCAAATCCATACAGGAGTTTGGACCGAAGTAGCCTCGATTGGTGGGAATAGTGAAGCTTACTTAGGGTAGAATGATGGAAATTATCTATGGAAGTCTTATAAGACCATGCTCTCACAGCATAGAGTGAAGCTTACTTAGGGTAGAATGATGAAAATTATCTATGGAAGTCTTATAAGACCATGCTCTCACAGCATAGATGAAGTCATTTTTTTTCAAATCACATAAAATAAATGACAGTTTACCAATCTACTATGTGTCAATTAAATAGACTATTCACGTGTATATTTAAAAAAATATCTAAAAATACACGTGGATGGGTTTATTTCCTAAAATATATACATGATGTGAGAGGATGATCTCTTAAAATTCCTCCATGGGATTTGAGTCTATTTGGTTTACTTTCAGCCAAAAACCAAAAACTGTGGATACCAGGGAGGGGATCTCCTAAAAACTGGAGGCATCTCAACATTTTAGAGACTGTTTCTTTATTTATTTTTGGACAAATTTGAGAAAGATTTATAAGAAACCAACTTTTAATGGAATAAAGATTGTCCAATATTGTGTCAAAAACCTAATTCAAGAACATATACAAATTAAATTAAGTTGAATTAAAATTGGTGCCATCCTAACATAGGAGTCATTTTCCTATGTTCCATGACCAGACTCAAGTAACATTACATGGATCATTGCTTCTGACCTGTCGTTTATGATGAAGCACTTGTACTTCTAAACAGGCAAATTTCCAGGCAGCCTTAGGGCATGCACCTTGAATCCAATCTGCGGTTTAAGATGAAAGCATTTGCCTCTGAATAAACAAACTTCCTCACAACCTCAGACACCACCCTAGAATCATAAATTATGTAGAAAGTTCTGAATAACAGCAATTGAGTAAAAGGAATAGTAAGTCTTTATTCTGTGCAGCTACTGAACTTGACCTCTTGGTGAAAAGCAATACAGCTCGTACTTCATACATCAACTGAACAGCCCCAAACATAGAAATGGATGAGAATAATAAACACTTCAACAGAAAGCATATTCATCCTAAAACATACTTGACCATCCCTGTATAAAGAGAGTGCACCATAGTACCGATTATTTTTTCAACTAATCTTGAAACTTCAGAAACTTCCACAGGAGTTATCCCACGAACCATAAGCTATCTCAAGAAATCTGACCAACAATTTAGTGTACAAAATGTTATTCTATCTCATATGGAGTTGCCAATGCATATTGTATTCAACACTCAAGCGAAATAACACGCTTTCGAACTTCATAAGGTAACATCGGTAAAAGCCATACCAAAAACAGAAATGGAAAAATAAAATAACGGTTCTTCTTTCCAAGAACTATCTTATCGTTCCTGTATAGGCTTATGGGTTTAGTACTGTGGCTGTGTTTTGCAATAAATCTTGAAACTTCAGGAACTCTGGAGGGTGATTGTATTCAAGGGTCACTACAAAATGCATATTCACTCACCACAAGACACAACTACCATTAAAGTATCCCATAATGCCGAACAAAAATTCTGCATCTAAATAGATACAAGATCCATGATTGGACAAACTTATTACCGAAAGTAAAAACAATAAAACATCATTGCCAATGCTCATAAACACAAGATGGGATAAAAGAAAAGGAATATCAAGATTGTTTGTGCGCAACCTTTTAGTGGCTGGTGTTTGACAGGAATGAGACTCATTTCTTAATATATTACTGGTGTCAATTTAAAAATGCAAGTATAGCATTAATGATGTACATCATGTTCAACATTAGAAGGTGATTCAAGTTAAAGGTTTCTTTCACTTGAATGATAAGGACAGGTACTGTAAAATAGAGCCATATACATGACATAACTTGCATAAAACAAAAACAAAGACTACTTTAAAGAGTTATTTTTCTTTAGTATACCCTTCAATTAATTTCAAAAGTTTGATAACCTGGTCAGCACTCAAAGGCACAAAATGTTTACTGGTACTTTACCTAGACAGATTGGCATCTTACAGTATGCTGTCATACACAACAATGTTTTCTCATCCTAACTCAATAAAAATTTAAAAGTGACCAATGGGGTCCGGCTCAAATGGCATCTCCTCGCTTTGAAAGAACAAGGTAGGGGGTGAGGCCGTGGGTTCAATCAAAAAGGAAATTCCATAGTGTATCCACAATCTTCTCCATCTTCATTCTTTCTTTGTAAAATTCATGATTCAAAAAAAAAAAAAAAAAAACTGAAAGTAGGGTACTTATTTATTTGTGATGATAGAGATTCTGATTTCTGGGCAAAGCCGCATAGGTAAAGATTTCAGAGAAACTACCAAATACTGAAAGTTAATGTGTAACAGTTTCAAGTATTATATTACCATGTAAAACCATAATATATGTAAGTAACAATTCTGAAATGATCTAATTTAAGAAGTTTAAGAATTAGATATTAAAAAAAAAGCTATTACACACTATCTGGCACAATTGTACATCTGATTGACACTTATGATAAAAGGAAAACAGAAGTCCAGCATGAATTCTTCTAGGAGTATAACAAATACTTTCTGGGCAACTACTTATACAGAAATTGATAGCGAAATAGCATTCCATTCAATGCGGTTATAAGTTATAACTAAACATATAATAAATGCTTAACTAGAACATACTTGTGCAACTAGATTTCTTCAGTGAAGCTTGAGAAGTCTTGGGGTGGTTCAATCCAGATGTTTTCAAAAGGATCTTGCTCTCCCCAGTCATGACACTGCTTACGTGGATAGTATCTACAATTGTCAAGAGAGTATGATATGCAACGCTTTCCATAGAAACGGACTTTAGGGAAGTAAACACTGTTTCTCATTAGTCCAGAAAGGTCAGTTCGAGAATGAGATGACAAGAAACTCGCGAAAAGTGTGACACCATCAAGGGCTTTCATCTCTTCCCATATCATTTTTGTCCGGTCCAGCCTAAAAATAATGGGGTTTTCACTAGAACAAGTATAAATAACTAATATTTCTCCTTTATGCTCAGCCATAAACTTGCCCTTCCACCAATTTTTGGCAAAAAAATTCTCAGGGCATTTGGGTGGAGGCACAGAAAGAACACTCCAAGTATGTTCCAGCGGGTCAAACACCCCTAGCCAACCAGTGAGACTCAGACAATAAAAAAGTCCATCGCAGAAAACAAGTTTATTCCAAATACTACTAACAAAGGGCAAGCGATTTTGGCAATTAACAGTAACCCACTCTGTTGCCCCAGGATGGCAGGTGCTAATAGAAACGATTGTGGGACTGACATGCTTAACCGTAAAAAGAATGCAGCTGGTAGATGTTGGGGCACAAGAGAAGGCAACGATCTGATAGGTCAACTCAAACCTTGGCAGTTTAATCACTTCGCGGGTAAAGGGATTAAAGAAGAACATTCGATGAGATCTGGGTCTGTATAGCAACAACCAACCATCTTTAGTGTAACAAACCCTAGAACCATTCAACTCAGGTAACTCTATGGAATGGGTCTTGCGTAGTGATGGGTCATAGAACTCATACAAGTTACCAGATTTTGGGAAGTACATAAGCCATGGTGATTGATTTACTACACGGACAGAAATTGCAACTGAGTGCCATCTTTTGCAAACAACAGAGACACGGACATTGTCCTCTAGGGTAAGACGGGACACAATCAGTTCCAGAAGTTCTGTAGGAAGGTCAGACCAAGTCTGTAGCTCCAATTTTCCTTTCTTCTCCTTCGTTGCCATTCTTTTATTTTCGCTGATTGTTTCAGCTAACCTATAAATAAAAATCCTGATAAGTACTGGAGCAAAACAGTCTAACAAAGCCAATCAATGAAGTTGAAACGCCATAATGAACAAAAAAATGCTAAAAGAAATGTAATGCAAGAAAGAGCTTGGAACTCCATTAAAAATTAGTATGCTGAAATTAAAGAGCCGCCAAAATGCTCCAACAGAGGAGACGATCCAGTGAATCCACATTATATACAAATCTGAATCTCACTCTTATCAATGATCCAGGTCGGATTGAATGTAGTATGGCCTCTCCATCAGTGATTAAGATTGAGAGGAACAAATTGTAATGTCATTTAACAACAGTAAGAACAGTAAAACTAGACAGTGACTAGTCAATGACCACAGTAACATATGTTGACCTTTCTAGCACTGCTCGTGAACTTGAAATGCAAATAAACCATTTAAATCTAGGAAGAAGAACCACAGCAACAAAACCATAATATGATCAGAAAACCTCACCCCGATGTATACACTAAACATAACTCAGATTAAGCCTAAAATACAGTCAAAAGACACAAAAATTTAAAGGGCTTCAATTCAAAGCTATCTACATGAACTTGCCTACATTTCTTCTCCTTTTGAATTTTTAACAGGCATTACTATATTAGATTATAAGCCAAGAATCTATGACCTTAATATAGGCACAGATTAAAAGCCGTATGAAAAACCAGTCAAAGTTTTCAATTTGATTCTGATTGATCCAAGATGTAAAACCCAAGAACCGTTTCATAGCCACACATTACCCAAGTGATAAAACCATCCAAATTTTCAAACTTGAATCCAAATTTCAACAATTCAAACTCACAATTATGTAAAAACACATTGATATTCCAACATAAACCCCAATTGAATTGACCCCTAAAATCCTAAAACCAGTTCATGTAACCCTAACTAGAAGCAAGTAAATTCTTTAAAAAAAGAAAAAGAAAAAAAGATGATTAAATTTCAATAAGACTTCCTCTAAAGTATTAAGAGCAAAAAAAAGCTTACGATTTCAGCTTCCTTCTCTTTTTGCTTGTGGTTGATTCAGGATGTAAAACCCCAGAACCATTTTATAGCCAACATTAAAAACCCATGTGATAAAACCATCCAAATTTTCAAACTTGTCTCCAAATCTTAACAATTCAAACTCATAATTGTGCAAAAACACATTACTATCCCATCATAAACCCCAATTGAATTAACCCCTAAAACCCACCATTTCATGTAACCCTAACTAGAAGCAAACAGATTGTTCTTCAAAAAAATGATTACAATTCAATAAGGCTTACTCTAAAATATTAAAAGCAAGAAATGAACAAAAAAAGAGCTTATAATTTCAGCTTCCTTCTATTTTTTATTCTGATTGATTCAAAATGTAAAACCCAGAACCATTCTATAGCCAGCATTAAAAACCCATGTGATAAAACCATCCAAATTTTCAAACTTTACTCCAAATCTCAACAATTCAAACTCACAATTGTGTAAAAACACATTGCTATCCCATCATAAATCCCAATTGAATTAACCCCTAAAGCCCTGCCACCATTTTATGTAACCCTAACTAAAAGCAACCAAATTGTTCCAAAAAAAGATAATTACAATTACAATTGAATTAAACTTAATCTAATAAATTATAAGGAAAGAAGAATGCTTACGATTTGAGCTTTCTTCTCTTTCTTCCAGCCATAGTTAGAACTGAGAACCAAGTGAAGCTACTGTGCTTTAGAGGCTTTAGAGTTTAGACAGAGAGAGAGAGAGAGAAAGAGTTTAGTGAGAGAAAGTTCATACGCTAGGGACACTACTGCTTATATTTTATGTGGGAACTAATGGTTGTTACACGTGTGGATAGGGTAGGAATCAGGTGTGAAAGTTTCCACAGTCTTCTGTAAGGTGGACCAATCACTGGCTGGCTTTGCAATATCTGGAATAAAATGTCACGTGGCTATCATGTGATGGTGAGTCGTCTTGTTGACTTCCTATGACGTGGCAAATTTGTAGCGGTTTGGTTTTGTGTGTGTAAAGGAGTGGAGGGTTTTTTAACATTATGGGAACTTTGTTTTACAGCATATTGGGTATAGGTGCTTTTTATGAGCTTAAAGATTACAAATTTTGTATTAAGAGATGTGATTGAAGCAAATATTACTTTGTACGTAAAATCTAGGCACAGTTTTTTTGGTTAGGTACATTAGGTTCTTCAATTGAATTCAAACACATAGTTACATTAACTAATGAAATACAAATAATGTTATCTTTTCCAAGAATATTTAAATTCAATGTATTTGAATTCAATAAGGAATCTAATGTACTTGACCTAAGAAACTGTACGTAAGTTTTATCATTACTTTCTTATATATTTTTGGTACACTGGTGGTGGATGATATACTTTGTGCTGGGTTTGTTAAAAGTTCAGTTCAATTCAATTACTTCTTCTTGTTATCATGCTGGCTAAAGAATTGTAGTGAATGACAACTCTTGTATTTATATAGAGGAAAGTCTTTTCCTTCTACCATACATAAAGATACATGTTGGATAGAGTTTGGTTACAAACCACTATAACTCACTATATGTCAACTAATAAGATCATTCACACGTACTTTAGTCACATAACCTATTTAATGAGTCATGTGACTTCTTTAAATAATATATGTAGATGGTCTTATAAGCTGTCACATAGTGAATTGTAGCAAACATGCTACAAACAAATCTTGTCCATATATGTTTTATCTCAAATATATATTTAATTTTTATTATGAGTTTTAGTTAATTAGTAAAGTCTTTTGTCCTTGAATACGGAACCTTGAGAAATTATTAAAATTTGATACAAATTAAAGAAAAAGATTCTTTAATATTTTGCAAGGTTATAATTGAATTTTAGCGACTTGAGCATCCTTCAGGCTTTATGAGTTATGACACAATAAGATGTAAAATGCTATACAGAAGCTTAACATGATAAGATGTAAATCACTTAACTAATTTGATTATGAGAAATTTCAATTTTCAAATAAACAATCGTGTCTGGTAGATAAGCCTCAAGTCCTTACTTGACAAAAACTAAGACTTTATGTTGGTCTATATAAGAAATTCTATTTTACTTTTGCAATCATATGAGAAAGAGTGTGTGCACATGAGTTCAGAAGTGAAGATGAAATTTTCTAGTGGTATATTTAAGAAATTGTATTTTTTTTTTTTTACTTTTGCAATCATTTGAGAAAGAGTTGTGTGTGTATGAGTTCAGAAATGAAGATGAAAATTTCTTGTGTTCTTATCTTTTTTTCATTTCCAATACTTGCTTCAAGTACAGTTCAAGGGTCTAATGTTACTCACAGGGTATTATGACACTAACCAAGCTTTTTTTTTTTTTTTTTTTCCTTTTTTTTTAAAAAATTTTAAAAAAAAAAAACAATAATGAGTTATGTCACTAATTTGGATATGCTTATATAAGGTCAAGCACTACATTGTGTACATGGGTGCACATTCATATCCAGACTCTAATAGCGTGATCAACTCCAACCATGAATTGCTTTCTTCATTTGAGGTAGGTAATCTCTAAATTAATCTAAACAGTTATGTGTAGAAACTCTTTATATTGGATCCTAATATATTTATAGTATTCATATATTATTTTCAGTGATGATGAAGCTCAAAAGGCAATAGTGTATCATTACACCAAGAGTTTCACAGGTTTTTCAGCTAGGCTTACACCAGAACAAGCAGACAGGATATCAAGTATGTTAAAATTGGTGATACATGATTCTAAACCAAATTGTTTAACATTTTATATTTTTTTGAGTATTTATAATGAAAATTTTCATTAATCTTAACAGCCAAGAGAAATAGAATGAAATTTAAGTGGCCTAGGCCTTGAGCCGCCCCTAAATAAAACACAAGAGACTTAGAATAAAAAAGAAAATACTCCATAAATTTCATAATCGTGTCACAATATTGAACTACATCAGTAAAATAAAAACAAGTATTCAGTAATACAAGTTCCAAATCAAGACATCAGCATGCTAGAGGACCTAAAACCCACTTTAGAACCCCCCTACCTAATGGCCAAAATAACATCCTTCACATCCGTATTCAGTAATACAAGCACCAAATCAAAACATCAGCATACTTTCCCAAATAAAAATAAAAAAACTAACATTAACAACAAATAGGGCATTGAATCAAGCCGTTTTCATTGCAGTGACCACACCTCACCATCTTCTTTTGCTCCTCATCCAAAACCTTACAGCTTCCACTACAATTCATGCACATCACAAACCTCACTCCAGCACAACCTTCACATCCACCAAGAGCCCTTGGAATCCCATCAAACAAAATGCTCAATTTCCCTTCCTCTTCCAACTTCACTATCTCATCAACTCCACCAATCAACCTTCCCTTCACAAACACAAGTGGAACTCTCACATCCTTTGTCCCCATTAGCCCTCTCAGTTCCTCCTTCAACCCCGAATCCATCGAGATATCCCTCTCCAACACATGAATACAATGTGATTCGATGATGGACCGGACATTGTTGCAATCCTCAAAAGTCTTCCTGATCCCTCGCAATGTTGTCGAGTAAATAACAACCGCGTTTTCGCCCCCGGGAGGGCACTTCATCACAAAAGAAGAAAGAAGAGTAGACTCCAATTCTCGGGAATTCTTCGTTTTACGCACCTTCGCATTTGGCGAAACCATCCGCTTGATTTGTTCTTCCTCTTCTGACAATTCTCTCTCATAATTTGCAACAAGCTCTGGATCAAACAGAGGACTAAATCTCCCAGGACTCTGTCTTTTAGCCGAAATTGGAGACCCTTTCACCGGATAACTCAGATTCAACACCGCCTTACAAGAATTCCCACAAAAATTCTTACTTTTCAGAACCCTTTTCGGGCTAGAATCAGACCGAAACAAACTAACCCGTCCCTTATTCTCTTTCCCAGAAAATCTCTTCGCTTTCTTAGGAGAACCACTCTGATTATTGAAGAACTTCACTGGACTGACCTTGGTATCAAAATCAGTAAATCCACGGAGAAAAGCCCTGGGTTTTGGACTCTTCTTGGATTGATTAGGAATGGGTATTCCTTCTTCTTCAAGATCTTCCATGAGTTCCCAAGCATTAATAACCTCCGGGTCTTCGCGCCGAGAACGAGGAAGAGGAGATCTCTGCAATTTCTTCATCTCTGTGACACACTCCTCAATGGGTTTCTCATTATCCAAGTTGAGAAGCCCGTAGGTGCTTGAAGTGAGAGACACCACGTGGTTCTCAGACTCACCGCCATTGTTGACAAAAAATTCTCGCTTGAGATCTTTTCTGAACAGTTTTGACGAAGCACAACCCATTGATTGTTTAGTGGGGTTTGCTCTGTTTTCTTTTTCCTTTTTGTTTCAGGGTTTGTGATTTGAAGGGTACCGATTTCGAATACAACGGTTACCTAAGTCTGCAAAGTTCCAACGGTTATATATTCGAATTACAGTATGCTTATTATTTTACTAAGCCCCTCCTCTTTGCTAATATTTTTCCTGGATCCTATCTATTGCCTTTTTTTACAATATCATCCTTGCTTGATTTTTATACAATATTTTTAATATACGAGTGGCCTTAACTGTCCTGCGAATGTTTTTTTTTTTTTTTTAATTGTCCTGCGAATGTTTGTAAGGTTGTAGGATCAATCTTAAATTTGTAGGAATTGGGCCGTGCTATCTAATGGGCTAGCTTAGGGTACGAACAAAAAGAGGCCTAGTTGATTTTAGAAAACCTGGCCTTTGCTACCAGCCTAGTAAGTAACACCACTTTCTTTCACTTATTTTAAAGTTTGAGAGCTTTTTTATTTTTATAATTAATTGATAAATTGATCTAGTTATATGTTTTGTGGATCGACATCCCATGCAATTGTTGAAAAAATATTGCATAACAATACTTTTTAATAGCTGAGATGAAAAAGTATGGTTGTCGATTCAAATATATTAAAAAATGCAAAAAATAAAATAAAATAAAAAATAAAAAAGTAACTTTTATTGGATGACTGAGGTCAAAAATCACTTTTTATAGAACAACTGAGATCAAAAGTATTGCATAGGATATTGGTCAATGTTTGTAATAATTGCTTATTGTTATTCCACCATCAATGGATTTGGCTTGTGTTCAATGTTCTCTTGCAATGGATCCAATATGATCATGACATGACACTTGTCATGTCGGATCCAGTGAGATGGAAGCTTCACCCACTGACATGGTTCCCTATTTTAATTGAGGAACAATTGACAGTTTCACTGAGATACTGAACACCAATGTAATCCCAACTCCTAATCCTAGGCAACCTAGGCAACTAATGTTGTTGCTACTGAAAGAGAAATATGGCCTCTAAACTTACTGGGACTAGTTGTCTGTTGTCCATAGTTATCTACCTTAACTACTTGTCTTTCAAGTTGTTGAGGCCTCCAATGACAGTTAAATCTTAGGCAACTAAATATAGGGAGTTGGGACACGTATCCAAAAGACTATATAGGATTTGTCACGGTTACTTAGATGTCTCTGCTATCGTGTAGGAAGGGGAACCAATTTTTGTTCATGTATGTAATGTAAGTAGCTAGGTTGAAAGGGATAAAATTACCTTAATTAATGGGTCGGGCTCCACCTTGTCTATTTAGGACTGTTAATTGTGTAGGTTCAGGAGGGATATTTGGAAGGGATTTGAGTAATTTGAGTAATCTAAGTTTAATGCATTAAGTTAGGACATGATATATCACATCATTAAAGTTAAAAATAATTATTCATTATTCTAGGACAATACTTTCTTTCCTCACATAATAATCGATATCTCGTTTAAAAGAAGAAAGAATTGCTACGAAGTATTGAACAATTTTGGGTAAATTGTTAACAAGCATTATTTGAAGTCTTGCTTAGATTGCAGGAGGAAGGGCAAGATTAATTGCCACTCCATACTCTCTCAATGCACAATCTTCACCGTCATCATTCATCAAATCATCATCATATGTTAATGATGACGAAGAAATAAATAAAAGGAGATCATGCGGTCCCCTACTCATTCTACTAGCTCATGTCATGGGAGTATAGGTCTCACTCAAGGTCCCAGCATGATTATTTTCCCAAAGATGATTTTGTCCCCATCTGAAAATGCATATGAATCTTTTTTTTTTTTAATGAAAATATGAACCTCATCTCTAATATGAGCTTCTAGATACCTTTACATATTTCAAGTTTTCAACATTGTGCGGCTCTATGACACTTTTTAGTTTTTACACTACCGACTAGATGGCTAGAAATAAGTCACATTATGCAAATCCCATCAAGCAAGGTCTCTCTCTCTCTCTCAACTCAGCACGCACAAAATCAGAAAGATCATCAAGAATAAATTCTGAATATGCTCTAGCAATATCTTTTGCATCTACTTATAGTTCACTACTTCCACAATTATCATTGAATATATTTGTGTATAGTTAGGAAAACAAAAAAGTACATACTGATTTTACCCTAGTATGACAAAAGAACATATATATAGTAGGGCATATTGCACTCTTCTCTTTTTAACGGTTAGTTCTTCTTTAATCCACTCTCTAATTTATAAAACTGAGTAATGTCCCCATTGATGTATTGAAAATATGCAAATACTTCCCACTATCTAATTTTTAGTTCAATTTTAGCAAAAATAATGAAATCTTTTTACGGTGCATTAATTTGTAATGATAGATTTTAAGTATTATAACTTGAAATTGAAAAAATACATACAAATATTTTGTTACTTGTGCTAAGATTTAATAAAAAAAAATTGACAGTGGAGGGCTATTTGTAAATTTTCAATACATTAGTGGGGACATTGCTTGATTTTATATATTAATGGATCTAATAGTTAAATCGGAGAGTGCAATTTTCCTTATATAGTATGTTACAGCTGTACTTCCCCAATGGATTACTAGGGGGTTTTGTTGCGCAAGCTATTTACTACTATTTGCAAAAATATATAAATTCACTAGGCTTGTTAAATTTATTTTTAGTTCTCAATGTATAGGG
This sequence comes from Fagus crenata, assembly GCA_014362285.1. NCBI lineage: Eukaryota > Viridiplantae > Streptophyta > Magnoliopsida > Fagales > Fagaceae > Fagus > Fagus crenata. Next base: position 25,746 of record BKZX01032512.1, read on the forward strand.
TTGTAAATGGGTCTGATTGGGTTGGATTAGGGTGTCTTTCAACCCAACCTGACCTTCTTGGATTGAAAAGATTCTAACTCATCGCAACCCATGATAACTTTAAAAACCAATTCAACTCCAACCAAACCCTTAAAGATAGGGTTGGGACTATTTTATCAAGCCTAATAAAAAATAGATTTTCATTTATCAATTTAAGCTCATTATTCAATAAAATGATTACAATTTAAATAATTGGACACAATATTCCAATTTCATCAAAATTAAGTTTCAAAATGCTAAAATAAATCAAATTAACAAATTTAAACTAAGTTCCAAATTCCAAAATAAATCAAAGTAATAAATTTAAAATACATATATTTTTTTAACTATTGATAGGTGAATTAGGTCAAGTTATTCTGGTTGGAAATTTTTTAGGCCGAATCCATCCTAACCCAAGTTTATATAATTAAATTAAATAAAATAACAATCTGACACAACCATCAATCCACAAAAAAACTAACTTGCATGAGGTTTTAGAGCATTCCCATCCGAGAAGCTAAACTCAAAATTTAGGTAAAATAGCTATTACTGTAGCTAAAAAACGCACAAATAACACTCTCATCCGGTACTTTACTTTTGCTAAAAAAAATAAATCATGATACAGTACTCGGTATATACCGAGTACTGTTCATGAGCTAAAGTTATTTTTTGTTTTCTTTTTTTAATTGCATAAAACTCTCTCTCTCTCTCTCTCTCTCTTAGGAACTGTCTCGCCTCTCTCAAGAACTCTCACACCTTTCTCTGAAACTCTCCTTTCATCTCTCACCAATAAATCCATAATTTGCAGAAATGTCTTGGCATCAAACTATGGGAGCATTTCATCTCTTTCTCTGATTAAACTATACAATCTCTCCGAGTTTCATCGCTCTTCTTTTTCTATCTACCAAACCGACCCACTATTTCTTAATAGATAAAAGCAATACAAAAGAATGAAGAACAATGAAAAGAGTTCCATTTCTTTCTAAGAAGGCCCACAAATTCAATGGCCTACAATTTAAAATTTCTGGTCAAGTTTCCATCTCCAAAAACAAGACCCAAAAAAAAAAAAAATGAAATAGAAAAAATTCGGATAATATAAAGGAAAAATGGTGGTAGAATCAAGGTCTTGGCTGAAGCTATTTTCATGGCGTCTTGTTTTTTGATAGAATGAAGCTCGAATTGTTTTTGTTTTTGTTGTTTAAGGACAAAATCAAGGTCTTGGTTGGATTTGATCACTTGAGGGTTTGAACAAAAGAGGAGGAAGATGCTGAAAATGGTGGCTTGGCTATGATTGCAGGTGTGGGTCATTGGCTGGTGTTGGTGAAGTTGGGGGAGTGAATTTGCTGGTGTACATTGGGGAAGTTGGGGGAGTGAATTTGTTGGTGTACATTGGGGAAGATGGGGGAAATTTGCTAATGTTGGCCATTGGGGAAGATGGGGGAAATTTGCTAGTGTTGGCCATTGGGGAAGATGGGGAGAGTGTGAGGAAAAAAAAAGAAAAAAGAAAAAAGGGATAATTTATGATATTTTAATATAATGTAGTGTAAAATAAAGAATGTGATGAGAGGTGTTTTATAAAATTGATAGGTAAAATAGAAAAAGTGACTTTTTGAAGAGCTAAAGTAAAGAATAGATATATAACGGATTGGGAATGCTCTCATGGATTGGGTTATAGTACTTGTCAGACCAGTGGTTGAATGCCCCCACATAATTCACAAGCATTTGATGGTTATTGAAATTTGATGGGTTGATAGAAAGAAATATGACACTTTTTTTTTTAAAGGAAATATGCAACCTTTAATTAGTAAGAAGATTGATTACAACTCAAAGCATCCTTCCTAATCACATTCCAATACTTGTGAGGTAAGGATGACTCATTAACAAAATCTTCCCATCTATTTGCAAGACCCCACTTAGCTAAACAATGGGCAACCCCATTAGCTTCTCTGCGTATCCATTTAAAATCAACAAATTCCAACTCTATTGACAATCCCACCAAGCTACACCTTACGAAGCAAAAATTTCTAATTGGACTCTTTTGAAGCTACTCATTTATTTATTTATTTATAGAAAGAAAGTTGATGGACCAATTCCATAATAGTCAAATAAAAACACTACCCAATTAATTTTAAAAGTAACCATAAGATATTAGTCATAGAGGTATAAACATTATCAATGATCAATATGCCAAACATTTTTCCTTGAATTATGAGTTCTAGCTTTCTGCAGTAGCATTGTGTGGTATACAACTATACATGAGAACTTTCATGTTTTTTATTTTTTTAAGAACTGATTTGTGTTTTCTTTTAAGATTTGGCCTTTATTCCTTCCCCCTATCTCTTCTTAATTAAAAAGTCTTTATTGTATAGATTTTTATCTTCTGGAAGATGAAAAAGAAGAAGAAGAACAAGAAGCTTCATCATGGCTCACCTATGTTACCTTTTTGGCGGCGGCTTTTGTTTGGAATGGAAGCCAATAGAAAACATGTCTTTATGAATTTATCTATAATTATAGAACTTTAACGTAGTTTGACTTCTTCGTTTTTTTTATTATTATCTTTTCATAGAATTTTCTTATTATTAATAGTGCCTTTAGATTAACTTTTTGATTTTTTTTTGATAGAATTATAACTTTATTAACTTTCAATAAATAAACAAACAAAATTTTCATTAAAAAGCTAATCTATACATAATGGCTGGGCTTGATCTAATTTAGCTTGATGATCGAGTTTTAAAACCTCTTAATAAAGATAAGAGTAATACTAAAGACACAACTTATTTTATAACCAAACTTTTACAAATTGACATGACATCTTAGGTGAAGGGCGCCACATCATTGATTTAACATTTAACTTTACAGGTCATTAATTATTTATTAAGTAAAAATAAAAATAAAAATCTTTAATCCACTCAACCTTTCCTTTAACCCTACCCCATCTCAGATCCACAAATCTACCGTCTACCACCACTGGAAAAATGAAAACCCACTACCTAAATCCGCCGTCGTCTCCTCGCTTGGCTCTTTCTCAAAATCCAATGAATGCCCAGTGAGTTCACTATCTTCCTTCGTAGACGATTCCAAGACTGCTTGTGAAGTTGCAAAAAAATTATCCAGTATTTTGTAGTGGTATACCCTCAAATCTTATCGCAAAATCCAACATAACCTACAATGAACATAACAGAGAAGCAAACTCTGTTACGCCTCTTTTCAACATCTTCTTGTCCTCTTCTTACTACTACTTTTAGCATCTTTCTTCATCTTCATCATTTCACAATCCGTTTGTTTTGTTTGGTCTCACACACAAAAAAAAAAAGCAACCATGCCACTACAAAATCCCAATCCCAATCCAGTGACGATTCCAATAATGTTTGAATATAAAATCCACCACAAAATTCCAATCTAAGAACAACAGCAACCAAGCAATGGCTTAAAAAACTAAAGAGAAGCAAATAAAACCCTTAGATCTGAAATTATTTTTTCCTATTTCTCTTTTTGTATAGGAGATATGAAATTATTACCTCTCCGGCACCCACCCACGACCGAGCATAGGTACTGTTAGGGAGAAAGTGATGGCTATCACCAGACTTCGTATGTTGATCCCTCAGTGTGCTGGGTAATGTCTGAGCCTTGAACCGCTTGATGGTAGGCAGACCGAACTGAAAAATCACTAGACTTCGTCACTAAAGATGCTATGTCAACTGCGACGAAACCATGGGGACGACGCCCTTGGGGCTGTGGATTTGGAACCATGGTGCTATTGTTGGTGGTGGTGGTGGGTGGGTGTCGGCGGTGAGTTGGTGGGTGATTGTTTTTTTTTTTTTTTCTTTAGATTTAATTATTTTAAATTTGTAATGATTTATTATTTTAATTCTACGTGTGTTTTAATTGCTAATGTGTTACCCTCCACTTAGGATACCATGTTAGTTTGTAAAGGTTCGGTTGTAAAATAAGTTGTGTCTCTAGCATTACTTTAAAGATAACTACAAAACATTAACCTAACTTAATTATCACTTGTTGAAACCAAAGTAGAAGAGAGACAAGGTCAATATCACCTAACATACAAAGTCGGTGTTCCATTGGAGTTGAAGTCTTAAACTTAATCATGGAAGTGAAGACATATGTTTAAATCAACTTCAACTCTCCTTTTGTCTTAATTAGTAAAAAAATAAATACACTCGTTTTTGGGTAGCATTGCTTAGAGCATTCACATCAGATCTTTCATAAGATCTTATTCTTCAAATTATAGCAGTTCAAGCTCCAAATAGCTTTGCATCAGACTCTCTATTCACTTTCACTCTCCATTCACTTTACATTTGTTATTTAATACTTCTTTTTTTTCACATACTCCTCTCTTTTGACCCCTCTCTCTCTTTCTCTCTTTTTGCAATTCTTTTAGATTATTTTAACAGAAGGTATTGCAAAATGAAAAGTGTGATATATGGTGTATTTTAAAAGTGAGTGGTTAAAATAGAAAAAAATAGTTTTTTCTTTCAAAATTTGAATTTTTTTTTTTAAAAGAACTGATGTGAATGCTCTTATATGCCAATGTTGTCATAGTCATATGGACTTAGAAATATGCCTAAAAAATTAATCTTAATTTCCTGAGGTGACCAATGACCATATGAACACTAAGAATGATGAACATTAAAGTCATAATTGATTAGGGGTATAACCGTATAAACTTGTATTGTGTGTCTAATTTTTTTCTTAAAACTAAATAAAAATTATTTTCTTACAAAGGTATACTTGTTTTGGTTTTTCAAATACTACAAACTAGTCGCAAACCTGTGCGATGTATAGAAAGTGAATTAAAATTAAATCTAAAAAATTATTGGTCTAACTATTAATTTTTATTGTGTTTATATAAAAATATATATATATATATATACTATAGTATTAGGTATTTATTATGATTGTGTTTATATATATGGAATAATATATTATTTCTATTAAAGAAAATATACTATGTCAAGATTCTAATGAGATTTTTAATTATAGAATAAAATTTAAATTCAATTAAAAAAAATATATATATATATATTAAAATAATGAGTTGTAAAATTGTGAGAACTCAAAAGTTTATGTTGCACAATATTATGAGGTCAACTAAAAGTTAAAATGTTTCGATTTTACATTATAGTATAGATTAAAAGGCATTGGTGTCATTTTCATTACGTTATACATTGTCCGAGAGTGACAAGTAACATAGAATTTTAGACTAAAGCGAGTCATCAATCGGGCAATAATTAACAAGCTTGACTAAAGACCATGCTATTTGCATATTTTTAATACATAAAGGGGGACATGCTCGGTTTTATAAATAAAGGTGGGAATTGAAATAAACCTAATAGTTAAAGGGGGGAAAGTGAAATTTCCCCTTTATTTTACCCTTACCCTTTTCATCCTAGTGAGTAGTGAATAGTGATATATGGCAGATGGTTGTTTAAGGATTAGTTTTCTTCTTTCTTTTCTAGTACAAAATTAAAAACCCAACTGAATTAATTGAATACCCAAATAGCCAATCAAAATGATGAAAGAAACTGTAAATTGAGCACATGGTATATAATAAAGCCTCTAAAAGTTTCCACAATCTTGAATTTAAATATCACTTTAGGTGGAGATTGTAAAGAAATTCATTGTTGTTAGGCATGGTTGTAATGACTAATGAATGTGTGGTAATTATAGTGTCTTTAGAATTATGAACATTTTGAAACATTTAATTAAATTCTCATTCCCACCTAGGGTTGACAATGGGTTTAATTTTTAGGGTCTTTTCGGTCTAATCCAACCCTAATGGTAAGAGTATCTTATTTTATTAAAAAAGTTTGGGGATGGTTTGGTTTCAAATTTCTAAACCTGTTAGGGTTTGGGAAGGGCTTGAGTTTTACACCTAGGTTCCTAAACCCAATCTGATTATGCATTTAAATTATTTAAATACTCTTTTAATCAACTTTAGTTACACAAAAACTAGGGTTTATAATAAATGAATGTTATGTAAACATTTAAAATGTTATATGTTTTTAAAGGTGACCTGTTGCAATTGTTTCCAAAAGAGAGTATATAGACATGACATTTTCCACGATTTCTTTCACAACTTGATAAGATGGAAAATCATGGGACCGGCTCACCTCCAATTGAGTTTCCTCCCATTATCTCCCATTTTAAACCGGATTGAAGACACATGGCAACCAACTAATCTAATGGTCTTGAATAAAACATGTCAATTAGTAGAATTCTCACCTCTGTTTTTCTTGAAAGCGATTGGGTTATAAATAATGAAAATTTGCAAACTTTGAAACAGATCCAGATCAAAATTTGAACCAAAAATACCTGTGGAAGAGAATTCAGGTTTTGGGTAGTGGGAAATTTTAGATTTTGAAGCAGACCCAGATGGAATTCTTGGGCAAAAAACCCTTTGGAATTGATGAGTCTGAAAATTAAGTAGATATTTTTCAATCATAAAATAAAAATAAAGCAAAACATCAATGCGTGGAAAACCAAAAAGTAGAACAAAGAAAACCCAGCTAGGATCTAGCTAACAACAAGAACTTCCAGATCAACTATAAAGCAAAACATCAAGGCAAGGTTTTTGTTTTATTTTTTGGGTCATAAAATTTGTGGATATCTCATATCTGATTGATTTTGCTGCTATTGACGCGGCGAATCAATCTGGTAGAGTAGGTCAAGGTGGAACCAACATATCCGTGTTCCAACCAAAAGGTGAAAGAAACTCTATGATACGAGTGGCCTAACTGTCCTTGCGAATGCCATTGAATTATTAGTTCTAGCTTCCTGCAGGGGCATTGTGGTATACATGAGAACTTTTATGTTTTCTATGTTTTTTTTTTTTTTTAAGAACTGATTTGTCTTTTCCTTTCTAATATGGCCTTTATTCCTTCTCCTATCATTCTTCATTAAAAAGTCTTCGTTGTATAGCTTTTTAACTTAAAAAAGAAGAGAAGCTTCATCATGCTCAACTAAGTTACCTTTTCGGCGGCGGCTTTGCTTGGAATTGAAGCCAATAGAAAAACATGTTTGTACAGGATTAGTAGAACTTTAGCTTTGGTTTGACTTTTTCTTGGACCCCAAGAGCGGGTCCGGATTGGGTCGAGTGCTCCAATGTATTAGACCCGTTGTGATATGGACACATGATATCACAGCGGATCTAGTATATTGAAGCACTGGACCCAATCTAAGTCCCCCAAGAGCCAAGAGGCAATGCAATATACAATACTATCCCTACTTTTTTTTCTAATTTATTTTTCCTTTTTGCCTTTAGATTAACTTTTTACCTTAGTTTTTATTTATTTATTTTTTATGAACGAATTTTTAAGACCTAACTTTTTCTTTTTATTTTTTAACTTTCAACATATAAAATTATCATTAAAATGCTAATCCAGACGTAATGGCTCAGCTTGGACTAATTTAGCTTGACGAGTTTTAGAAACCTCTTATGAATTCAGATAACTTAAAACATTAGCCTAACTTACTTATCATTTTGTTGAAACCTAAGAAGAAGATAGAGAATATGGGTACCTATAACGTACAAAGTCGGTGTTGCATTGGAGTTGAAGTCTTGGACTTAATTATGGAAACGAAGACATATGTATGTCTAAATCAACTTCCAACTCTCTTTTTGTCTCACTTAGCAAAAGAAAAAAAAAATCAAATCCTTTTATGGGTGGCATTTACTCATCTCTTCCCTTCATTTTATATGTCAATGTTGTCCTAATTTAGCACACACAAAAAATATCAATGTTGTCATAGTCATATAATGGGGTATTAATTATCGAAAAAAATATAATGGGTTATTCTACAACATTTCACATTTTTGTATGTGTGAAAATAGTACCTCTAATTTGTAAAACGTCACATTTGATGATACGTATGTCATACATGATAGTACATTTTATCATATTGCTTGGTACTCTAAATTTTTATTTATCTATTTAAATTAATATATGAAAAAATTGGGTAGCACGAACATCACATTGGATAGTAATAACATCATATGTGAGGGTAGCTATATCACATTTGATGTTAATAATAGTTAAGATTTGAGTGGATACCATAAAAAAAAAAAAAAAAAAAAAAAAGGTGTGAGTTTTGTAAAATAACCTGTCATTTATCATATGGCCTTCTATATATGTCTGAAAAATTATTCTTAATTTCGCGACAATATGTACACTAAAAAAAAAAAATGATAAACATTAATGTCATACAAGGGGTACAAACTTGTTTTGTGTGTCTAATTTTGTCTTACAAATAAATAATATTATTTTCTTTACAATAGATGAATAGAATACTTGTTTTTTTTTTTTTTTTTTTCCTTTGACTAAGTGTGTATAAATATAGACAATTTGGAGAAAATAAATTACTTATCTTGCACTTGTAAATATAAGGTATACTTTTGTTTATGTTTGTCAAATACTACAAATTAAAAAGCATTATAGATGGTGTCATTTTCATTACGTTATTCATTGTCCGAGAGCGATAACATAGAATTTTAGACTAGAATTTTAGAATAAACCGAGTCATCAATCAGGCAATATATATTAGACTGAAGACCTTGCTTAGTAATACCAAAAGAAAAGTCAGAAGCGTAGGTCACATTTATTTTATCCTTACCCTTTTCATCCTAGTTAGTAGCGATATATATATGGCAGATGATTATTTAAGGATTAGTTTTCTTCTTTCGGTTCTGGTACAAGATTAAAAATTCAACTGAATTGATTGAATACCCAATCAAAATGATGTAAGAAACTGTAAATTGAGCACCGTTTCTGGTATATAATATAATAATCTTGAATTTAAATCTCACTTTAGGTGGAGATTGTAGGGAAATTCATTGTTGTTAGGCATGGTTGTAATGACTAATGAATGTTTGTTGGACCAATGGCAATTATAGTGTCTTTAGAATTATGAACGTTTTGAACCATTTATTTAAATTGTCATTCCCACACCCCTGACAAAAATAAAATAAAAGAACATTTAAATCAAAATTTTGTAAACCCTTTGATGGTCATGCCTTTTTAATACAATGTCATTTGTTGCCATCTGATCTTGGATTCATACGATTAATATGAATACAATTCTTCTATCCTATTTTTTTGTGTTCCACTTTATACTCCATCAATTACAACTCACCACGTGTTTTTTTCTTCCTTATAAAATAACTAAGATTTGAAATGGAAATAAATCAAATACAATTTGACACATGGTATATTGTAGTTGATGAAAGATCTAAAATGGAAACATATCAAACACAATCTGACACGTGGTTTATTGTAGTTGATGGAGTATAAAATGGAACACAAAAAGTGAGATAGATGATATTCATTTGATTAATACATTGGCAGCAAATATATTTTCGGAAATTTTGGAGTAAAACAAGGTATAGTATATATATTATGAGGTGTGTAGATTGATGGTTAGATTGGAAAATCCATTTTAGTAAATTACTCTTTTTTTATTTATATGTCATCGTTCCATATACATGATACACTAGATATTATAGTAAGGAATCTCTTGAGGACACACAACACCCTACTAGTACGTGTACCACGATTGACGCAAAACTTTGTCTTGGATAGGTAGCATTGAGGAGACTTGAACTAGTAACCATTGAAGAGCACACCCAAGGTCGAATCGGTTGAGCTACCCCGTAGGTTACTAGTTGTATAATGTTAGACTTCCAAATCTACCTTTTATTCAAAAAAAAAATATGTTAGTCTTCCAATATCTTCTTTGTTTTTTTCTTTCTTTCTTGAATAACCCATAATAATACATATTCCTTAGCCAAAAATAAAAACCCCCATAATATATAGTCTCAAAATCTCACAATTAAAAGCATACATTCGCATTCACAAAGAAAAGGATTTTTTTTTTTTTTGGTAATCCACAAAGAAAAGGAATTGAGTGAGAAGTGGCAGCAACATGAATGGTTTCTCATATATGTCACTCATAATGTCAGATTTTCACGCCGTTATCAGTTATCACACGCAATTATTGCTAACTTTGCAGGATATGTGAAAATTATCTACTTCATTATAAAATAATAAAATGGATAGCTTACCCAAATTATAGGGAAGGAAATCGACACAGAAAAAGGAAAAGGATTTGGGGACATGGCGACATATCACATGACTGTTGCAACTTGCAACTTGGTAGTCAATTGCAAACAATGGATTTTATGCCCCTAATTTCACGGCATCGTCCTTAAAATAGGGATGTGAACCTGTTTCATTTATTCAATTTGATTATATTCCTCTAGAATCTAGATATTGAGATTAGGAATGATCAGCCACAACTACAAAAAGATTTGGAAGATGTCAAGGATGCGCTAAATCCCAAGGCTGTTATTTTAAAAAAAAAAAAAAAATTCCAAGGCTAGCTTTTGGTAAACCCTGCATTCCCTACTCTTAAGCCTTTGGTTTTTTCCTCAAAGCCACCTATCCAAGATAAAATTTTGCGTCTATCGTGGTACATGTACTAGTAATGTGTTGTATGTCCCTTGGAATTAGTTGAGGTGCGCGTATTTACGAAACGCTGATCCGAACACTCAAGGTTAAAAAAAAAAAAAAAAAAACCTTTGGTTCTTAATTTTCATATTGATATATATTATTACTCATTTACTCTTACGTTTTTTTTCTAAAAAAATAATATTAATAATAATACTCTTACGAAATAATCTTATAAAATTTGCTTACATGATGATGTATGGATCTATTATCTACAAACATTTTAAATCAGCATAATTTTTTAAAATTTTATATTTAGTTGAATTTTATATGTTTTTAAAGGCAATCTTTTGCCATCGTTTCAAAAGAGAAAGGTTATCGCAATAACATTTTCCATGACTCTTTACACAACTTGATAAGGTGGAAAATAATAATTGGTGAATAATAAAAATAATTATAATGGGTATTAAATTTATCATCACCAATTATAACTCTTACCTTAATAAGTTGTGTCACAGGTCAAAATTGGTTTAAAATTGAGAAAAATTAGAAAGAGTGACTAGAGAAAATGGGAATAGGATTCTCTCCATTTAAAAATATTTCTATTTATCCATTTCATGGTTTAGATTTTATTTCACAAATCTAGCAGTGTAAAGAGTGTCTGGTCATTTTAAATTTTAAATGACGTATCAATCTGTCTATTGTTAGATCTGAGATATTTAATTTAGACCATTTTATTTCAAATAGAGAAGATCCTTGTCCGAGAAAATGGGTAATTTTCCTTTCTTGTTTTTTTAATCATATATTTGGTACAATTTTTGTATTAATTAAGTATCGTTGTTGTTTCGATAATGATATGGTATGATGACAGAAACAAAAAGTGCTGGATATTCCACTACGTTTTTTTAATGATGAAGAGTCATCCACACCTTGATGTGCGGTGGAATAAGAGTGAGGTAAGCATAGTAACTTGACAGTACCAATTCATCTCAAGCTGAGAGACCATGCTTCCATAACCATGTGATATTATTACACATTAAGACCAATGGGACATCAACAACAATTAACACAGTACTCCCTTAGTCCCTTGTCCCTTCCCTCTCTCTCCAATTGAATTTTGGGTTCGGATTGGATCCAATGCTCTAGTGTACTGAACCTATTGCGTTGCGGACATGCATCCAAAATTGCGATTGCAGCGGGTCAGTGCACTAGAGCACAGGACCCAATCTAAGTCCTTGAATTTTTTTCTCTTTCAATAATGTATGTCAATATATACAGCAGGAAGCAACAATAGGCAAAGCTAGCTTCTTTTGTTGTTATGCCATATATGGAAGACTTTTCTTCCCCTTAGGCCTTAGCCTTATATTTGTTATACCTAATCGGCCTCTAAGATTCCTCCTGCCACAACTATTATCATACCTAACTAGGTGACTGAGTATGTGCTCACCAAGAGAAAGGGTAGAAAATAAAGATAAGGTCTATATGGTAATCTTAGCACTTAATTGCAAGTCAAGTACAAAACAAGAATGTACAAGTCACATAATTAAGAAGTCATCACTACAATTGTTTCTTTGTATAATTCAGCCGTAAGTTAGACTAATTGAATGGTGGGTCACTATCACTTCCCTATTAATTGGGGACCATTTTAGCTCTCTCTCTCTCTCTCTCTCTCTCTCTCTCTAACCTAAACCTTTGATCAATCTTCACCTTGATATTTGATAATTTTTTTTGATAACCTTGGGTGTTTGGACCAGCATTTTGTAGATATGTGCACCTCAACTAATCCCAGGAGGACACGCAACACCCTACTAGCACGTGTATCACGATAGATGCAAGGCTTTGCTTTGGATAGGTGGCCCTGAGGGGACTTGAACTAGTGACCATTGGGGAGCATACCCAAGGCCAGACCAGTTGAGCTACCCCTCAGGGTTACCTTGATATTTGATAATTAAGTATGACAATTGGTATGAGACAAACCTATGATCCAACGCTGAATTTGACAAAATGCTTAATCAAGGGGTGTAAATTACATTATGTGTAACTTATACAAACCATATTGATACAAATAGAGTTGAAAAGGCAGCTTGGGTCTAATGTTCAGCTCGGTCCTATCAAGCAGTTAAGAAAAGGCAATAGCAGCCAATCCTGGGATTCTAGCCTAAGATGCACCCGTTATCCTAGCTCCACAATTACCATGATGATTGAAATTAAGAAATGGTTCCTAACAGAATGCAAGCAGAATCTAGTATAATTTGAGTTCCACACTTCAATTAAAGTGACGAAGAAAATACTTTCAAATTCCTTGAATTTCTCTTTGAAAAGAGAAATTTTCTAACTAAAACATCGGAGGGGCTTTTCACCAACACTACACCAATGTCATTCTAATTCATTGCAAGTATTAATTGCTTAGTCCCAACACACACACATATGTGGCAATAGCATTTGTCCTATAGTAGAAGCCTACTTTCTCCTACTATCTAATCTTTGCTAGAGCAGTTTTATTACTTGAAGTAGATTCTCCCATGAAATTTTAGACAGCAGATTACAAGCATTTAATGACAATCAAATTCAAAGAAAGAATGAGTACATCATAGTGTTAAATCTCATTGAACCTAACTATTTATTTGGACCCTTCACAAGTTATATTAAACCAGTATAGTTGCCTTTGAGAAAAGTAAAAAATTACATATTAGCCCAAAAAAAAAAAAAAAAAAAAAGGGTAAAAAATTACAAAGTTCCGTTCTATTCTTTCTCCATGAGTTGAAGTGGCATGAAAACCTAACAATAGTTTGACTATTTTATTTTCTTTCTTCGTCCTAACTACATTATAAATAATAAATATAAATCCAGAAACTAGGTGTAAGTCCATTTACTCTGTCTTTTAAATTTGATTGCAGGTGAATGTGTGGTAATTGGAAAAATGGAATCCCATCTATCTATTTCGATGTTCTCATAGTTTTTTTTTTTTTTTTTTGATAATGATGTTCTTATAGTTATAGACATCTATTGTGGCTTTTGCTATATGTAAAGGCTTTTTTTCCTCCTCCCTATAATTGCTTTCTTTAAATGTGTCCCAAGGACATCGATTACGTGATACTTCATGAGCCATGAGAGTTGTTACAATCCAATCACAAATTCACAACTGACCATGGATAAAATGAGTATTAATTAATTGAATCTTTCAATCCATGTACTACAAGGACAGCTTCTTTTATTTTATTTATTTATTTATTTTTGTCTATCCACAAAGTTGTCAAAACTTGGTTCTATATAGAAGTTTGTAGTTTAATGATATTGTTCGATCTCATACACGAGGAGAATCTTGATTCAAATCTCTTATTTTACATTTTTAATAACAACAATAATAAATCTTATTTCTAATATTTTAACATTGGTTATAGATGCTCAATATATCATGATTAAGGTCGGTCATATATATATTTTCTCTCTCATTATATTCTATTCAAAATCACGTTATCTCCTTAATTGATATTTACTTAATTTTTATTATTTCTACTAATATTATTAAGGCTTTTCTCTATCTTTTTTTTTTTTTGCTCATTCTTTTCGAATAAATTCACCTTTCGGAACATTCATATCTATTTATTAAAAATAAACAAGTAAATAAACCCTTAAAAACAACTCATAAAAAAAAAAAAAAAAAAAAAAACCTTTTTAAGGTGAAATATTTTGTTTTGTTTTCTAAAGAGATGGATTAGCAAGCTTATTGTTGCCGCAATAGCTTTAGAGATAATAATATCGGCTATAAAGGCTTAGAGTTCGTAAACTACACGAAAAACTAGAACTTGATTATTGCACATTAATTGGAGCTCAATCAACATTCAATCATTCAGCTATCATTTTATTGTCATTATTTAGTGCAAGCCGGTGGCACGTATTCCTAATGGGCTGGACTCACTGGAGGCATGGGGACAAGATGGCAAATCTGACTCGTATAATTAGAGTATTTTTAGAATTTGATATTATACTAGTATAAACTAACAAGTATGGGGCACAGAAAATTGTACTAATTATATATGAAAGATCTGGATCCTGGCACCAAGTGGTCATTATATTATTATTCTTTTTTGCATTGATTTTTATTTTTTATTTTTTATGAATATATAATTTTGTGTTTGGATTTTGTGAGGTTTTAGTAGTCGTATTAGTTGAGCCATTCGCGTTATTTAGAAGATTTATCTTCATCAATTACCTTTCATTTTAGCAATTAAGAGAAGGTTGAAATTCAAAGCAACCCCTTAATAAATTGGCGTACAAGTAAATATCCTGTCCATATTAGTATCCCAAATGTTTCTTTTGCATTAGAAGTAAAGATGAATTTTACTTTTGGGGCTTGTTATCCAAACAAAAAAAAGCATATAGTTCAAACTCCACTAGAATGAAGACACATTAAAATGGATTAAGAAATCTTACATTAGTCATGAATCATGATATATAGTTTATTAGACAAAATTTCAATATAATTTATTAGATTCGGCTTAAGTCTAATGTTTCAGTGTACTGAATTCGATATAATTTAAAAACCAATCTATTTTTTATCACGTATTGTTATTGTATCCAATCCAGTGCATTGGAGTACTTGACTCAATTCTTTCCCTAATTTATTAGGTTGAATCACATAGTTTAATTTAATTGTCAAACCTAAGGATTTTTTTTGGAAAGAAAAACCTATGGAATTGTACATACATTTTGTTATAATTTATTTTGGTAAGATAAAAATAACTTAGATTTGACTAAATTATACCTAAGAAAATACGATGCAATAAAAACCCAATACCAAAAAAAGTAACTTGACTAATTTATAAAATAAGAGGTAACAAATAGTTCCTAATACAGTAATTATATTAATAAGTAAACATATTGATTTATAAATCTTACCATGAGTCATGGTAAAAAAGAGCATGGGGAAATTAATTAACACATTGTTCCAAGCAAAGCAGCCACGCTGGACTAAACCAAGAGTCCATTTACAAAAGGTAAGAAAAGAAGTTAAAAAAGTATATATAATAAAAGAATAAATAAAGTAAAACGACGTTTCGTACGGTATGATTTGGTATTATTTTGACTAAGAAAAAAAGATATTTTATTTTGTTTTTAGTAACTCCTTCCTTTTTCTCAAAAGCGAGTGTGCCATACCAAACCAAATACAAAACAAAACGCACCCAGCACGAGTCAACAAGTTGAAACTCTCCCTCCAAAATAATTTATCTTTCTGTCTCTCACTCTCTCTCTCTCAAAATTTCCACAATTTTCTTCTTTCTATTATATAAAACGTTCTCTTTCAAGTTTCAACTACTTCTTCTTCTTCTTCTTTAACATTCTCTCTCTCTCTCTCTCTGTCTGAGATTATCTTTTCTTTCTTTCTTTTTGATTTTGAATTTTGTCGCTGATTTTTTTTGTGTTTATACGATGCCACAAGTGGATCTGGAAACCCTAGTTTCAGCCTGCGCAGGAGGCTCTGACCGGAAAATAGCGTGCGAGACACTCGCCGACGGAGATCATCGTCCGGAGCAGTCAGATCAGCCGGAGGTACCGCCGGATTTTCCGCCGGAATCGTTTTGGCTCTCCAAAGACGCGGAGCTAGACTGGTTCGACCAGCACGCTTTCTACGAGCGGAAAGATTCGGGCAAAGGAAACGGTAACGGTAACGGACACTCCACGAACTTGAATCCGAATCTGAATCCGAGTTCCAACTCGAATTCTCAGAGGTTCTCTCTGAACTTGAAGTCCAAAGCTTCCATTCTCGGCTTGCCGAAGCCTCAGAAGTCTTGTTTCGTTGATGCGAAGAGTCGCCGGAATACTAAACCGGGAAATACTCGGTTGTTCCCGAAGCGGTCCGGATCGGTCGGCAAATCGGATGCTCCGATGGTCGAACCGTCGTCTCCGAAGGTTTCTTGCATGGGAAGGGTGAGATCGAAGAGGGACCGAAATCGGAGATTAAGAAACCGGCAACTCTCCGCCGGACGGGTCCCGGAGAAAGAAAAAACGGCCGGGAAACGAAAAACCGGATTCTTCGCCACTTTTCGTTCTCTCTTCCGTGCCGGTCGGAGAGACAAGCCGGCCGCACCTAGAGTCCACGCGCCACAAACTGAATCGCCTCCGAGGAAGAGTTCGACGATGAGAGCGCGTGACAGTACGGCCTCCGATTTCGACGTGTCTTTCGCAGAGTCGCTTCCGAGACACAGCGTCTCGGAGATCGAAGCGCCCGGTTTGGGTGGTATGAACAGGTTCGCATCTGGCAGGAGATCCGACGCGTGGGCCGATGACGTGGCTTGATCTGACTCGTCAAATCCTCGTTTTTCTGTGGAGATGGGTCCACCCGATGCAATTTGCAAGCGGTCGCGACTAGGAATATCTGTGGGGCCCAGCTTGTTCTAAATGGTCGTTTAGATGACGTGGCACGTTGAATAACGGTTTCCCCTACAGCGGGTGAAAGGTGATAGTTACTACAATTTTCTACACGGTTAATTTCTTCTTCTTCTTCTTCTTCTTTTTTTTTTTTTTTTTTTTTTT
>BKZX01032513.1:0-22796 GCA_014362285.1 Fagus crenata
CATGTGGGATTGATAAAAAATTGATCTTTCGTCATCAAATAGTATTTTATTAGAAGACCTACACATTTTAACTAGAGGGCATGGGTTTGTGGGTCCATTTGAGCTTTTGTTTTGTTGAAATCCATTATTTATGTGCTTTGTCACCGTTTTATTATTTTAAAGCTGCCATTGGATGATGAATTGTATTAAAGTTTGTTCTGATTGAATAAGGTTTCTTTGTCTCCTTGGTTCAGATGATTTTGATGAGTGGACTTAGCAAGAATGCTCTGGAGGATCTGTCATCTGAAAAAACTTCTGATGATCGCATACCCCATATTTGCAATATCCTCAGGTTTGCTGTGCTTAAAAAGGACCAGTCTTTCATGGCAATTGGTGGTCCATGCGATTCTGCTGATGCTGTTAACCCATCAGTTGATGATGCCTCTTTAATTCAAACAGTCCATAGGTTTGTGCTGTCTGATATTTGTTGTAGCGGAATGTATAGAAATAATTTTATCTTCAACTGAACTGAAGTTATTTTTACTTTGTAGATATGCAAAAGATGTTACTCAACTTGATTTGCAGAACTGCCATCATTGGAATCGTTTTCTTGAGGTAGAATTTTCTTTTGATTATTATTACATTTATTAGGACCTCTTCAGTTGCTTTTAATTTTTGTTATGACAACAAACCTACTCGTCATAGCTTTTATAAGCTTATTTTGTGATGCCTTTTGAGTTATCTAAGGCTGACATTCAAATGGAATTTCTCAAAGGCCTCTGCCTTTTGTTTGAGCCATTTTCTTATTGTGATCTTAGCTTTATGAATCAGAAGATGGTTTAGTAATCAAAACTTACACCAAATGATAAAATTAGCCCATGTTTTCACAGAATGAACCCCTTCTATTAACTGCAGTGTGTCCAAAGGTGAATTTTCATTTCAAGCATGATCATTTGAACTCGTTTTATTCAGTATATCTTCTGTTCTGGTTATGTTATTAGGACCTGTAATAGTATCAACTAACATCTTGTTTTTGCTTTCGTGTTAACCCCTTTTAGGCTGCTTCTAGGTTTAATTAAATAGGCTTTGTTCAACAAAATCCTTTTTTCCATGTCTTTGGTTACTTGCACATGTATCTTGGATTCAGAAAGTTAACTTTTAGTTCTTGGTGTTTGCAGATACACTATGACAGAGTTGGCAAGGATGGACTTTTTAGCCATAAGGAAGTCACTGTGCTGTTTGTTCCAGATTTGTCAGAATGTCTCCCTTCATTGGATGCATGGAGAGACCAATGGCTTGCTCACAAGAAGGCTGTTGCAGAGAGAGAGCGTCAACTTTCTTTGAAAAAGGAGGTCTGTTATATTTTTTGGAACTTTTGTTTTTCAGTTTCGCACATGCTCAGGTTCTTTGTCAGAAGACATCTAATTCATACCCAAGCGGGAGACAAACACAAAATATGTGCATGCTTTTATTTGCATATAATAGTGCTCACTGTTTGGTAATCGTTTCTTTTCTTGCCTAGTTTTTTTGGACTTGTTGATTTCTTCTAGCTAATATAATGCTGTATTCTTTTCAGAGGTCTAGAGAGAAGAAAGATGGGCTGAAAGGTAACTTCTTGTTGTCCATTGTCTCTCTTTATTTGATATATTTTTTCTTCTTCCTATGATAGTCATCAGTGCTCAAATTGATTTTTTTTTTTTTTTTTTTTGGGGTTATGATTTAGATAAGGAAAAGGATTCCTCAAAAGATGTCAAAAAAGTAAACAAATCAGAAAAAAAGAAAGAGGCTGCAGTGTCCGGACAATCAGAAGATTCTAACAAAAAGGAGAAAAATGGAAATGATATGAAAGGGATTAAAGCTGAAGAAAAGGGTGATGTAAATGACAAAAAACTTGAGAAAAATGATGGGGCTGAAAAAAGTGAGGAAATAAAGAATGTGGAGAAAAAGGAACAGGGTGAATCTGCTGTTGCTACAAGTGGCAGCGTGAAGTCTGGGAAGAAGAAGATCATAAAGAAGATTGTCAAGCAGAAGGTTGTTGATAAGACAGCTGGTGATAGTGCCAGCAAACAAAATGACAAGCTGGATGAGAAGGATAATGGAGAGAAGATTGCAAACTCAGAAATATCTGATCAACAGGGTAAATCAGTTGCTCCTACTAGAACTTTTGTAAGGAAAAAGGTGATAAGAAAGGTTCCAGCGGGAAAAATTGCTCAGAATGAAGATACGGGAGATAAACCAAAGGATAATTCAGATGCAAGCAGTGCTGCAGTTGTGGAAGGAGGTACCAGTGTAAAAACAACCGTGAAGAAAAAAATAATTAAGAGGGTAGCTAAAAGAAAGGTAACTGGTTTGGAATCCAGTGATGGGGCTTCTGGCACTAAGAAAGATGCTGATGGGGATGAGATAAAGGCAGTTCAGGCAGTACATGAGACGGAAAATATGGAGAGGCAAGCAGCAGAGGCTGAAAATGTGGTCAGTGAGGTCAAAAGACCTGAAAAGAAAACAGTTCCTAAGACTGACTCCAAAACAGTTGTCAATAAGAAGCAAGATGATGTTGATTCAAGCAAAACAGAAATAAAGGCTGACAAGGATGATAAGAAGGATGAAAGAAAAACTGGTGAGAAAAGTGGCTTGGGGTCTAAAGCGGAGATTGAGGCTGACAAGCTGAAGGTTCCTCAGAATGATGGCAAGAGGGGAAAATCAAAAGATGGGGATAAATCTAAAGATGAGAAAGAGAGGAAAGACAATGATGGAAAAGATGAGTCTAGAAGCAAATCAAATAAAGATTTGAAAGATAAGAAAAAGTCTGAAGAACCTCCTCGACACCCTGGATTGATTTTACAAACCAAATGGAGCAAGGAATCCAAAGTAGGTTGATCATACCCTACACAGCATTTTATACTACAAGTTAATTGAATATATTCTGCATGTTCACCTCATATAATGTAGCTTGTTTGTACTTCTTGTCTAACTATGGATCTTCTATTACAGCTTCGTTCATTGTCACTTTCACTGGATTCACTCTTGGATTATACTGACAAGGACATGGACGAATCTACATTTGAGGTTTGTTCTCCTGCTTTATCCATTTCTCTTTATGTAAGCTTTATCTTTTTCTGTCTGACCTGTAGAACTGTAGTTCTAGTATTTGGTTCTCATAGCCAGGTTTGATATGGTTCAGAGCAAGATTATTGGTTGTTGCTTCTTCCTAACTCTCTCACCTTTCTTGTAGTTGTCATTATTTGCTGAATCATTGTATGAAATGCTTCAGTATCAGATGGGTAGCCGTATTTTAACATTTCTCCAGGTTGGTTCTAGACACTGTCAAAATGCATACTACTTGCTTCCTTTACTGAGGCGTCCTCATTTACATGCCTGTTTTGGGCATGTGTGTTTGTGTGCAGAAACTACGTGTAAAATTTGTGACAAAAAGAAATCAACGGAAGAGGCAACGGGATGAAATTCATGAAAAGGAAAGGGAGAAAAAATCACAAGCAAAGCGACCTAAGACCACTGAGCTCCCTGTGAAAGAAGAAATTATTAAGTCCGAAACGTTGAATGCAGTCGAACCAGATGATGACAAAACTAAGGCCAAGGAGGAGAAATCTGTTGATCATGTTGATGACGTGAAGATGGAAGATGAAACTGATGTTGATGAAGATCCAGAGGAAGATCCTGAAGAGGACGAAGAAATGGAGGAGTCAAGTACGCAACATGACTTACCTAATGAGAATAAAGAAGAGGAGAAGACTGATGTGAATGCTGCACCTGAAAAGGTGGCAGGAAATGAAAAAGATGAAGCAGAGGATTCTTCTAAGGAGAAACCAAAAACTGCAGAGACAGAGCCCAAGTCTGATGGGGATATGAGTGAAAAGAGAGACGCAAAGGTTGATCCTGGTAAGAAAGAAACTTCTGCTGTGTTGGAGGTTTTTGTTGATAAAGATTTATTGCAGGTATGATTTTCCTAATTTCTATTTTAGCATCTTAGTTTACATGCCCGCATCATTTTAGTAATATTGGTTTTCAAATTTGAAACAGGCTTTTAGGTTTTTTGACCGGAATCGAGCTGGCTACATTAGGGTAATATTTTATTTTTATTCTCTCTCTCTCTGTCTCTCATATGTGTGATATCATGATGATTAGTATGGTAAGAAGTATCATTTGTCTTTCAGGTTGAAGATATGAGGTTGATCATCCACAACATGCGAAAGTTCCTCTCACACAGGGATGTGAAGGTGAAAATCTGTAATTCAATTACTGTTTCATAGTCACTTTTGTATTTCCTTTTTGAGTTTGCTCTGTATTTTTTTTATTCCTTGGTTGAAAATTGTGTTTATGGTCTGGTAGCTGATTTTTTCTCATGCATCAGGAACTTGTGCAAAGTGCATTGCTAGAGAGCAACACCGGTAGGGATGACCGCATTCTTTACAATAAGCTGGTGCGAATGTCTGGCATTTGAGATTAGAATGGTCATGCATTCATTTTTCTTGAAAATGAATTTCAATATGATATTTATTGCCTCATGAAAGGGGACAGATTTGTCTAGGGTTTTGGTTTTTTCAATTAGATTGTTGTCTTCCATGCTTTCTTTTTTATTAATGCCTGCCAAAAAATAAAAATGAAACATTTGTTTGTATCCTTTTTTTTAAATGAAAATGAGAAAGATGTGCAATCTGCCGAGTTATTTAGTCTCTACAATCAAATGGATTCCGTTTTGTTGGTCTCGACTGAAAAACAAAATTAGCTGATTATTATTTGCCGAGTTATTTAGAGCATTGATTAGTTTTGGCATAATGATCTTCACCAAGCAAACTAAACTGCGCAATTCATGAAATCTTTGAAAAGCAAATTTCCGGTTTATTTTTACGGAATATCATATTTTGGAAAATCAAATTTGTTTTAACCGAATGTATCTTTTGGAAAATGGAGTCGTCTTGCAATGTTTATTGGAACTTCACAAAATCATATGACCAAAGTTTCGTTAACAAAAAACAAACCCCAAATAGTAAAGATTTTGTTTTGGTTTTTTAATAGACAAAATTTTGGTCCATTTGGGAGAGTCTAAAATGGGAAAACATTTAAAACTTGAAATATATACGGAAAAACTAGAAGGGAAAGCAATACGAATGTTATTTAGGAAAAAATTAATGACCAATTAATTATAGTGACGGTGGAGAGAAATTATTAGATGTATAGTGACGGTATATTACATCCTCCTCTCACATAAATGTAGTTCCTATGTGCACAATCCACATATGGAGTCTGCTTTTATATGAAAGGACGGCGCAAATGTAATATATCAAGTACACTGAATAATTTCACATGGAGAAGAGACGTAGAGAGAAGTTACCATATAGAGTTTTTATTTTTATTTTATTTGGTACTATGTTGAATATAACACTTTTAGATATGTGAATTGCTTGCTAAGAGTCTTGTAGTTCAGTAATATTACATATTGTTTTATGTAGAGAATAAAGGTTCAAACCCTCCCTCATTGTTGTAGTTATCAAATTATTGATCACAAAACGTTTTTTTTTTTATTATAGATTTGCATTTTTTGTGGTGACAAATACTAGAAAATACCCGGTTTACTGATAGCTTGAGATAATCTGATTCAAAGCAATTAAACAGATCAAAGTGGCAGGAAAAGAAAAACGAATAAAACTTTTGTATTAGCTAATAGGCTAATAGCTTTGTTTAACAATTAAACAGATCAGAGGCAGGAAAAAGGAAAAATGAATAGAACTTGTGTGTAGCTATTAGCTAATGGGCTAATTAGCTTTGTTAACAAGAACAAAAAAGATAATTGCTATGTCAATGAAAGCCAAGTAGAGTCCTCAATGCTTGTTTCTTAACCACCTTTCCATACACTGCCCTTCCCAACTTCAAAGCTCTCTCCTTATCCAATACCCCTGAACTTTTCTTCATTCCTTCAACCAAGACCTTCACTAAGCTCTCATCACCTCCTACTACTTCCACCACACTATCCACCACCACGTCCATGGCCGGAATCCGCTGACCCCATCTCTTCATTGACTTCTGTGAACCATAAGCCTTATAATATGCATGAGACCAAAAGGATGCCCTCAAATAGCCCTTCTCCTTACCTCTCACTGCCCATCTCCTCATACCTTCCTCTAACCTGTAGACTGCACTACCCACATCCATCCCTCTTTCAAGGCCTATCTCAATCTCTCTAATCTCTTGCTTTGAACACATTTCCTCCTCAAACTTGCACCTCTTACAATTACATTGAAACCCCCATGTCTTTGACATTTCCCTGCGCTTTTCCAATGGCAAAAGCACATCATAATAAGCAAATGTAATCTCTTCACCTGCCTTAACATCCCTTGAAGCATGAACCATCACATAATCCCCTACATGCAAACGCCTTGCATTAGGACTACAAGAGTGGTTAATGAATGAAGCCAGTATCCACAATCCAACACCATAATAACCACTATTCTTCCCCAAAACTTTGGCTGAAACAGCATCTTCAACCAGCGAATTCACATCCAAGATGTTTAAAATACTAGCCATATCTAGCTTCTTATCCAAGTAACTACTCTCCTCCTCAGCCTCAGGCCTAAAAAGACTTATATCCGGAACCTCTAACCCCTCCTCATCTTCACCAATTGACAATGTACTAATCA
Source organism: Fagus crenata (assembly GCA_014362285.1). Taxonomy (NCBI): domain Eukaryota; kingdom Viridiplantae; phylum Streptophyta; class Magnoliopsida; order Fagales; family Fagaceae; genus Fagus; species Fagus crenata. Next base: position 6,633 of record BKZX01032513.1, read on the forward strand.
AATTACAAGTTCTTGGACATTTTGCAATGGAACTTGTAACTTTATCAATGAAATTCTTCCACATAACCAATTGGGCATTCTCACCTGAATCTTCACTAGGCAGTATACCTCTCTCTGTGGCAATTGCCTTGGTGACCAAAACCAAAGTCCCAGCATCGATATTCTTTGTTGCAAATAGGCCACGCCCACCAATCAGAGACTTGCTTATCTGCACAGCACCAATGTACTCGGCTAGTTCCGGGGACTTTCCTCCATACCCATTTACAATCCAATCCGAGAGATCGAAGGCACCGGTCCTCGAAAAAAACTCGAGCTTTTTACATTTCTCCAGATACCCATTAAGGCTTTCAGCATTCCCATTAGCCTGAGGATCCAAAAGAGCAGTCTTGAAGCAATCTAAAGCCATGGAGTACCTATTAAGATTTAGCAAAATCTTACCTTTGCATAGCAGGGTCTTGAAATGGGTACTCTCAATTTTCAGTGCTTGATCACAATCTCTCAATGCTTCATCAAATTCTCTCAGTCTGGATCGCGCTTCGGCTCGATTGGAGATGGCTAAGCAGAGGGATTTGTGGAGCTTGGAGAGGTTATCTGGGTCTAAGTGTTGTTGGGTCTTTGAGATTTGGTCTTGGCAAAGATTGATGAACTGAGAGTAAGCAAGTACAGACTCCTCCCATTCTTCTCTGAGGAGGAGCTCCTTGGCTTTGGATCTGAGCTGTTGCATTAGCTCTTCAGCCATTTCAACCTGTTGTTGTCCTTCTTCTTCTTCTCTCATTGTTTTTGATAGCAGGTGATTAGCACTGGTTTTGTGTTTTTGATTGGTGAAGTGAAGTATCTTGGGGGATTCGAATTTGTGAGGGGTTTGTAACGGTCACATTTGCTTATTTTATTCAAATTTTACCTTTGTCTCACATTTTGTTTTGTAACGGCAACGGCTATGTCGGGGTTCTTTATTAATTAGTGTAAAGAGTAAAACAGAGAAATGCTATCTTTTACACGAATGAAGGCTATTTTAATGGATCAAGATATTCTCCGCTTTTTTTTTTTTCTTTTTTTTTTTTGAGTTATAAAAAAAACCAGTTTCACGTTGAAGATTTAATTTTTCATGAATTTAAAAATTTATATGATTTCATGTCATTTAAAATCTAGTGGAAGTAATAGATTTTAAATGACATGTACACCTAACAATTAGACCCTTTTCTTTTCTTTTTTTGCTAACAAGAAAATTGTCTAGGGCTCTTTGAGTTCTTAACTATTTATTAGGATGTGAGCAATCTCATGTCCCAAACATAAAGGTAATTACAAGGATAATAAATTTCTTGGGAAATGGGGATAGCTCCAAGATGTTAGTTAGAAATTTCGAACCCAAACCCCATATATAATATATCTCACAAAGTCTTAAAAACCACTAGACCAACTCTTAGGGTTAAATCTTAATATTGTTTACGTATTCTCTGAATTATAATTATAGTCAAGGCAATATTTCGAGATCAAATCCTCTTAATTTACCTTTCAATTAGATAAAAACTAGTGTATAGTTGAAATTGAACTTAGATACGTAAAATGTCACATTGTTTCACACCAAACATGTCGTTTTACAGACTTTAGTTTACCTTCTCAGCATTAATGCAAAAATTAATATTATTAAAAAGATAAGAATAATTTTTTAATTAAAAAAAAAAAGAACTTAAAAAATATCAAGTCATTATTTCTTCATGAAGTACATTCCATCTCTCAGTTCCAACTTTTCTTCAGAAACTAGACCAGATAAGAAGCTCTGAAGCTGTTGGAGTGATTTATCGTAAGGGGGATCAGCTACGCAAAACATCTGCAGCAATGTGTTAAAAAGTAATTACTTTTAGCAATCATGTAATTTGTAAAACTAGATCAAATTTATGGGGCCAGTTAAAGCAATTCTTACCTTGAGAGTATTATGAATTCGATCTAATGCCATGCTTCCGAAGTTTGTGAGCATCCCCATGATAAATTTCTAGAACCAAATGCCATTTAGAGTTAATACATGGAACAAGATGAAAATAAATTTCATGCAAATGCATAATTACTTATAATCTTCTGTTTAATTCTGATACTTAACCAAATCATTCCAAAAGTAGCCAAATTTGACATGGTTACTGGAATACCCAGAAGCTACAATTTCTTATATCCTAAGCATTTACATTTTCAGTGCTTTCTTTCTCTAAGGGAGGAAGTCTTGACAAAGCTTATGATCAGCCACAGCAAAATATCTGTTGAAAAAATATGGAAGGTTATTTGATGACCCGACCCTAGAGGATTATCTAAGGCTAGCTATTTGCTGAGTGAAGAGAGAAAGTCCTGCTCTCTCCTTTCCTTTTTTTTTTTTTTTTTTTTTTTTTTTTTTTTTTTTTTTTTTTTTTTTCTATTTCTGGGGACATATACTTCTGCATGACCTTGGTGAGTTAGTGTAGCTTTTAGTTATAGCCTTTAGTCCAAAATAAAACACCAGACCTGCCCCACCCTATAAATAAAAGTAAATATCCTTCAAAGCAGGGTCTTGAGTCTGAGTAACAGTTTTAAACAACCATTCGTGCAAATAATATGTCAAGAATGCTCAAATTCACATCACATACCTCATAAATAGTCATTTCCTTGCGTAGCTGATCCTCAACAGAGGCGATGGATCTCTCTCCCTCCTCATCACCAACTAGAATCTCCTCACAACTCCCACCATTTCCACCATTCTTACTAGTTTCAACCATGCCTTCCATCAGGGTAAATACATGGTCGTTAGAATCTGCCCCAAGTGATTCTGCAAGGATTCCCTGATTACAAAGAAAGGTTAATACAATTAGTCTTCATCCTGACCCGAGCCCATTGTCATATATTAGAACTTTAATGGATACCAAATTTCTACCTAATTGGACAGTTTTAGCCAGAGATCGGAAGGAAAAGACAAAACATTGCCTTTGCAAAAAAACAACAAATCATACAATTCAAAATAACAAAAAAGTCAATAAAAGAAGATCGGTGCCATTGCTAGTATAATGTGGAAAGTTCTGAGCTAAAGGAAATTGACCCAAGCAAGTAAACCTGAGTGTTTCGGCTACCCAAAATCTATCGAGTGTCCAACACTAATTGATCGTCAAATAAAATAAATCATTGAAAGTGGTCATGTTTGTTCAGTAGTGATCCAGGAGTTTCCATTAGATCCATTGAGTGTCCTACACTAATTGATAGTAAGTGAACTTCATCAAATACCTTGCTTATCCAAAAATTTATCCTCCGATTGAGTACATCTACAGGTACCCCAATAGCAGCTGCAAGATTTTTAGAGGTCCAACTGAAAGTGGAAAATACAAATGCAGTTACACTATTGATGAATAACATATAATGCATTTTTAAATAATTCCCATGGTTACCTTGTTTGATCTTGAAATTGCATAATAATTGCTGCATGTACAGGAGCCACTGTGAACTGCACTGCTCTATCTTCAAATTGTAACTCCAACTGTATATCCATGATAAAAATATGTAAATGTTATTTGATTGATTCAGGACAGAGAAAAAAGAAAACTGAACAAATTTTCCTTTGTTTAAACACTGGAGGGAATCCAAATATCAGTGTGTGTGTATGCATAAAATTGCATTTTATAGATTTTGAAGCACCTAACCTTGACTGTACCAAGATTTTTCTTCCATAGAAGCTTACGAGGGGTTTTGATTTCATTAAACCTCTTTGCATAATCCGAGAGCAGATTGTCAACAGGCTCAGGCACATTAAGGGCCTCGTCCTGAAATGTTTCTTCAAGGTTAAGAGAGTAACAATAATTTGTCAATAAGGAATAATGAAATTGTTATGAGAATAGAAGAAACTCTGATCTAAGCATATATATTGTTAGCAAGGGCCACAGATATAGATATATATTACATGGTGCTTGCCTTTCTCTTTTTTACAAGAATGGTGTAAATAGATACTTCATGCTGAGACAGCAGAGATTAAGTGTGATTGCAGAGAACATGTAAATATTCCCTCTCATCTTAGATAGCCCCCCAAGTAATATTACCATAAAACCATGTAAATTATCAAGCCTTTTCCCACCACCAGAATTAAAAAATGGTTGATATCAACAATAGCAATAGTGTTCTCCATACCTGGATTGGAGGCCAGAAATTAGAAGATATGATTGTAGCATCAAGAATATCCATGGACACTGCAGTCTCCCCCACCTCAGCCCCTAAGGGAAGTTATTCACCAAAGGTTACTTGAAATTTTTTCATAAATGAATAGATCATAAGAAACTAAGATGGGCTTTTGGCAACCATAGCACAAGTAGTCCCAAAAACTACTTAAGAAAGAAATATTTAAAGGGACAAACTATGATAGGAATAGGATGGCATCCATCAAGTTTGATGGGGCCTCACCCCTTCTAATACATATTTGTGGGTTTTTGCTTTATAACAATTTATTCAAGCAAAGTGCCATCCATCTTTCAAAGTATGTAGATTTGTTTGAATGATTTGGATATGGAAAATATCTTTCAATGGAATGTAAAATGGGTGCGGCACCATCAAACTTGATGAGGTGTCACCCTATCATAGTTTATCCCATTCATAAATTCAAAAAGCTACCAGTCTGAGGGGGCTGAGTAATGGTTGCTTTTATATTGGTGTTTGTCCTCTTTGAATCTATCAAGTCATTGAGCATTATTTCACATTTCTGCATGCTGATCTCTCCAAAATGTATCTGCACGATGACAGTACCACTATGAAAATTAAGGTGGAAAATTCTAACACAACAAAGAGAACGCCAAATGTCAACCACAACCAGGAGACCTAATTTAACAGACCAAAGACTTCAATAAATAAAACACCTGCCTTGAGGAGTTCTAAAGTACGTATCTCTGAGTCAATGTCATAATCAGATTTGTTGAGAAGCTTTTCAGCCAGCATAACACGATATTCATTGACTAGTTGGTCCTTTGAACCAATTATGCCAACAATCATCCCAAGTATGTCAACCTTCCTCCGGTTCCTACTACCTTTCAACGGGTCAGCTTCTACAGGATCAGGCTCCCAGCTGAAGGGCAGAATTCATGGAGATATATATCAGCCAACTGACACGGTAAGCTAAAAGGTACAACTAAAACATATCATCCACAGCCATGATAGCATAACCATACCGTGCAGCATTGATCCATGCTTGCTTTTCATCGGTAATGAAATCATCATCAACACCAGTGTTCTCTTGACTTTCTTCATCTCTATTTAATTCTTCAAGAAGGCTATCCCCAGCATTTCCAGATACATTTGGATTCCCACCAGTCCCGTCAGTTAGCATTGTCACAATGCATTTGATGGTATCTTTCCTTCCCCTTAAATAGTCTCTTATTGGTTCACCAACTGCTTCAAGAAAAACACCTGCTGGGTCTATTGTCCGTAGTGCTTTAATAGTTGAAACATATTGATGCAGTATATCATTGGTTGAGGCACCAGCAGTAAGCAAGCGATATCGTAGCGCTGAGATAAATGATTCAACCAGCTTAGAATGTTGTCCGGTATATTCAAGACATTGTTTTAAATCTTCAATAGCCGGAGAGCTGCGAAATTTATTAGAAAATATTTAGGAAAAGAAAAATGAATCAAGGAGTTGCCCAAGAATATCTTATATCAGTATCAAAAGTTTCAATCATGCAACAAATTAAAAGTAATTCTTTTTTTGCTAAACATTAAAAGTAATTGTTTAAAGAGGTATGGCCTATAACCTTTCATTTTGCTCTAATAATACTGCAGAGGGAAAAGAAACAAGATTCATGGTCCAGTATTGCAAAGACACAAACAAACAAAGTTCATAGCAGCTTCCATGGAAAATGCATTCATGTGATATGCAGTTACTGTCTAGATCTTACATATTAAAAACATATCAAGCATAAATATCTTCACAGATTCAAGGTCAACTCCACATAAAGCAAGACCAGTGCACAATTTGACAGCTTGACCACTAAGACTATCACATTTACTTCTACAATAGAAAACCAAGGAATAGACCAAAATTAAGAATGTTAAAAGAATTACCTGTCAGGATAATCCACGATTATCTCAAATAGTTTGGCTATTCTTAAATCTTGCAATGTCTCATAAGCAAAATACTCTAGCCGCAACTGCCATCTAACAAGTCCTTCAGAGGGAGTATGAATACCAGGATAGCATGAAGAAGGATGTGAAGCCAGAGGTGATTTTAGACCAGATGAAAGACTATCATAACTAACAGAGTCACCAAGATAAGCAAGAAGGGCACGCAAGAACTGGAGAGGCACAGCCTGGGTGACATAACTCCAAGTATTGGAGTCATTTATTAGTAGCATAATAATATATACCTAAAATAGAACTAGCATGGAGGACACTAATACATATTTTACAACATCTTGCAGATAGCATTCATTCTGTGCAGAAATTTTTGGACAATTACAGCGCCTCCTTTGATCTAATCAAAATACTTATGAAAAATGAACTAATACAATTTTGTACATACACATATGATAAGTAATATATAATTTACATAAAAAAAAAAAACCCAATTAAATATCAAGAAAAAATAATGACATGCCTGGCTGATACCACTATAAGAACCTTCAACAATTGCTTAATGACCTTCCGCGCATTATAGACAAGAAAACATCCATCCTATGGTGTAGACCAGTAAAATTAAGTGATTCAACTCAAAAAGAGCACTAGATTTACTAAATTAAATGTGCTATACTAATGAAAATATCTCAGATAGATAACAAGTTAAGACATCAATGATTTTACAAAAGAATTGCTGGAAATAATAATGTCTCTTTTAAAAAGAAAAAAGAAAAGATGAGATAAGATAAGGATACACAAACAAAAAAATTACCTGTATCCACCCTTTAATGGACTCCAAAACAGAACTCCTGTAATCATCACCAGCCAGATTATGTACTTCAGCCTGCCATGCATACAGGAAAATTTAGATGGCACCCAAAGATAAATTACATAGAAAAGAAAATGTGAATTGTGAATTGTGATTCGCACATATAGTATTGGAAAAGAGGATGTTTAGTACAATATTGGAAAAGAAGGCCAATGTAGAGCTGAAAAGAAATAAGCTGGACAGCTATTGCAAAAATGGAACACATGCTCACCTTTAGAAGCAGAAATATGGTAGAAGCATAGGCATCTTCAGTCATAGATGTAAATCCAAGACTTCTAAGATCACGAACAACCTTCCCAATGTTCTTTACCAATTTATTCTTCTCCAAGAACCTACCCTGATGATAGCATTCATCAACATCCATTTCACCAGTCCTGTAGGCGATTTTGCCTTTTTCATCTAAATCCATGTCATCTTTGTCTTGAGATTCATCATCATCATTAAACTCTCCAGCCATGATTGTACTTAACTCCTCCAACCTTCCCTTAAAATACCAGTGGAGTATCTCTAAGAACATTTGGGAGTTTAAAAAAAAAAAGGAAGAAATTAAAGTACTATCAGGACATTGCTAGACAAAAAGATACATGCATGCATACATACATATGTATGTAATTCTTAGACAACATAAAGCTTCTATGAAAGATCTCCAGTGTAGATAATGAGTTAAAAAAATACAGTGCATTGTTTTAATCCTACAGCACATGTAAGTACCATAGTGTGACCTGACCTTGTACTGATTAGGGTTGACGAGTTCAAATACTCTTCAGTAAAATATCTCCAGAAAGTACAATTTTCTGATTTTTCTACCAAAACAAAAACAGGGAAGGGGGAAAAGAACTTAAAGGGAACAATTTGATGAGTTCATCTGGAAATATAGGTTTCCCAAGAACCCTACAGAGTATATGCTTCTTATAGCCTCTCCATTTCAACCATATTGTTTATGGTACACTTATCCTTAAGAAGGTATATTTTCTTTCTTGGGTTTCTATTTTTCTTTGGGAGCATGAAGGAGCAGCAGAATATAAAAATAACTAAATAACTAAATCACCAAACAACTTACTTAAAAGAGTATATACTTCAATGACAAATATAACACAATATGTATCCATAATTGTTCCTGGTATCATTACAAAATATCAAGTACCATAACTGTTCTTGGTACATTACAATGACAAAATATCAAGTACCAAATTGTATCAATACAAAATATACTACCATAATTGTTCATGATACATTATTACCATCAGACTCAGACTCAGTTAAACCCTGCCCATCACTGTATAAATCCTCACTTTCATAATCAGAGTGTAAAACTCCAGCACTCATTACTTCTGGCTGTTCATCATCCTCAACACTATCCCAGCTATCATCATCACTGTTTGTTGTCAGCATCACTATTGTCAGCATCACTGTTGTTAGCATTTTGGTCTGGAATTTCATCATCCATCATGTCTGTGTATCTATCATATAGATCATCATCATCATCCTCATTCACATCAACCACCTCATCCTCTTCCACATGATGATCATCATCCATATTACCATTATAATCATCATCCACATCTTCAAAATCACTGTTTATAATAGGTTCTTCCACTATGTGCTCCACAAAAACCTCAATCTCACCATACCCAGGGACTAACTCAGTCATCAACATTGCATCATGATCAGAGTTAATCTGCTGCAACCCACCATCTTCAATACTTATACCAGGGACCCTAAACCAAAGCCTACTGATAAGAGCATACCCCAACTCTCTCACCATATAATCAATCTCTATTTTTGACCACTTCTCAGGATCACAATTGTCAAACACAGATTTTATACCCCCTTCATACCCACGAAGATTGTTCACAAAATTACCACCGTGATAAACCACCAAAGAAAAATAATTGTCCATACCTGCATGCAAATACAGTGACTGAAAGCTTCAATTTCAACGTGAATAAACAAACAAAAATGATCTTTTGACTATCACAGAAACTCTCAGTGGACCACATGAGTCAAAAGATGAAAACAAAAACAAAAAAAATAACAGAACCATACAAACAACCCGTGGTCCCCTTAAACAGCTTTCAAATTTGCCCTTCAAAACAAAATAAAATTACAGACCAAAAATTTGCCCTTTAAAAGACAATAAAATTACAGTACAGTAACTGAAAATACCTTGATAAATCTCTTGATGCAAAGGACCCTACTGCACTCCACTTTAGCACTGCACAGACCCTACACGGCTCCACTTTCTCGGCTTCACTTTATTTTTCTTCTTCACTTTCTCTTTCTTCTTCTCTGACTTACTTTACTCTTTCCTTTTCTTCCCTTTCTCTTTCTTCTTTTGACTTTACTCTTTGCTTTTTTAATAAAAACAAAAAATTACAGCAAAGCAAAGCTTCTCACGGTCAGCTTCAACAACAAAAACTTACAGCAAAGCTTACAGCAAAGCAAAGCTTCAACAGCAAAGCTTCAACAGCAAAGCTTACAGCGAAGCTTCTCACGGTGAGCTTCTCACCGTCGTCGCACGCTTGCAAAGCTTCTCACGGCACGATCGCACCATTCTTTCTTCTTCACTTTGGTTTCTTCACTGACTTCGGCTTCTCTCTCTCTCTCTCTAACTTTACTCTTTACTTTTTTATTATTATTACCGTTGGTTGCAACTTGCAAAGAAGGCAGCAGATCAGAGGCACGTGTGGGCTTTCACTTCACAAGCACGAGAGAGGCACGTGCTTCTCAAATGGGCGGGAAAGCTGACTTGGCCAATGAGGGACGTCTGCCATGTCAGATTAAACCTAACGTTAGCATCAAGGTAAATTGAAAACGGATTAAAAAAAAATGGACCCAATCGAATGAAATTAAAACACTAGGACCAAATCGAAAACACTCCCTAAACACAGGACCAAAAGTGTATTTCTGCCATGATATTAATACCTGAAACAGATCTTGGTTTAACAAGAATTTTTTTTTTTTCATTTATTTGTATAGTGCATGACATTTTTTGTTTTGATGAGTAATGGTACTTCTCTATTTTCCATTAGTAGTGCAGGTAGTGGCAAGCCCTGCTGATCTTGTTAAGGTGAGGATGCAAGCAGATGGCCGTATGGTGAGCCAAGGTCTCCAACCTAGATACTCAGGGCCTCTTCATGCTTTAAACAAGATTGTGTGCACAGAAGGTTTTGGAGGACTTTGGAAAGGTGTTTTCCCAAATGTACAAAGAGCATTTTTGGTGAATATGGGAGAATTAGCGTGCTATGATCATGCAAAGCGTTTTGTTATTCAAAATCAGATAGCTAATGACAATATCTATGCCCACACCTTAGCATCTATTATGTCAGGTCTTTCAGCAACTTCTTTAAGCTGTCCAGCTGATGTCGTAAAGACAAGAATGATTAGCCAGGCAGCAGGCAAGGAAGGGAAAGTTATTTACAACAGTTCTTATGATTGTCTGATGAAGACTGTTAGAATTGAAGGATTAAGAGCACTATGGAAGGGATTCTTTCCAACATGGGCAAGGCTTGGTCCATGGCAATTTGTGTTTTGGGTCTCATATGAGAAACTCCGACAAATTCCCGGGCTCTCTTCCTTCTGATAAATTATTTGATTGGTGCTCACCTTTTGACTTGCAACTTTTAAGATCCCTTAAATTAGATCCATTTATAAGCACCTTTTCAAGCTTCAAAGATGGCAAATCACTTTCCCTCTTGGATGCAATGATTCATATACCTGGTTGGGAAGATTGCTTGGTTCAAATGATAAAACAGTGGCACACAGTATGTCAGTGCTGTAGCAAGGCCCAGTCTTCTGCCCATTTTAAACTTTTCAGAGTTTTGGTCTCAGCCTGTAATAACCAGTAAGCCATCAGACAAGGCAGGTCAATGCTCAAGGCATTTTACAATTCTAAATGTCTTGTAGAGTTTTATTTGTGAACTTGAAATGTAATTACTCTACACAAATGTCTTTTAGATGGCGTTTGATTTGGAAAATCTAATATATTCTCTTGTATTAAGGTTCCGACAATGTTATACAATAATACAATGCCAAGCAATATAACAATGCTTGCATTTGATTTAATAAAGAATATGATAAGATTTATGATGATATAAGATTCATGCTTAGCTTATTTCCAAGAATTTTGAAGGAATCTTTGTTCTCAAGTACTCATGCACTATGTAAACTTGAAGTATCTCATATATTTTAATTTAGCTTGAAAATCAATAATATTATCCCAAGAAACTTAATAAAATAAAAAACAGCAGAAGACATAGCATAAATACTTAGTATTGTTAGTGTCTAGAAAATGATAATCTGACTTAAATTGGGGTGAGGGAAAGGGAGCAGTCAGGTGAGGAAGAGAGGATACGAGTGCATTTGGCAAGCCTTAAAAAGGCCAATTTTTTGGAATGAGTTTGCTTTGGCTGACCTCACACTCAAAAAAGCTTTGCTCCCTCATTTTTTTTTTTACAATAATTTCAACATAGAAGAAATCACCAAAGCATATCCAAATGCACACTAAATGAGAGTAATACTATCATCGTAACACAAATAGAATTTATGTTCTCAAAGGAGTTCAAAATTCCCCCTATATAACGTTTCGTTGGAATTTATATGTCTAAGGCATCTAAATTAAACTTAAAAATAAAAACAAAAATAAATTCAAAAAAATCTTAAAGATGACTTGAACCAGTTCCACATTGCAAACCAAACTGCGTGTTTAGTGTGATTATACCAGAGCCCTAACTAAGAATCGATGATTTATTTATAGAAGCCTTACTTGACCATACCCCCATAACTTTTCTTAGATAAGTTAGAATTTGAAACTATAGCATCCATGTACTCCATATTGATTGTATTTTATCATCATACCAGGACATCAATGAATTTATTTTTAGTGTAGACAAGATTCAAACCCAAGTCTCTTATATTTTAAGGGCTATCTAACTGGAACCCACTACTTTGTCATACTTAATAGCAACTGTTTTCTGTTTCTAAAGGTGGGGAACCCATTCATAAGTGGCAAAATTAGACTTTGCTATACTGTGAATTAAGGCAATTCATGTTGCTCAGCTGTAAATATTCAGTACCCCCACCTTCCACAGATGTTTAAGGCTCCATTGTGTGATTGGAACTGGGCCAGAGTCTGAGCCCATTTGTTTGCCCCAGCTCTTTAAAGTGGGCTGGTTTTCGGCTTCAAGGCAATTAGGTCTGTCAGCTGTTGATTGTTGGGGGTTGGGCTCCCTTGATTGCAGCCATGCAATATTGGTACCAAGCTATATGAATGTAACTACCTGTTTAATATTTTAGTTATGGAACTACCATTGTTACTTCTCTTTGCCATGTGATAATTATGCACTAAATGTTAGGGATTGAAGGTAACTTAACTTCCCCACCAAATTTGTTTGCAGTATAGCATTTAGTCAATGTAATCCATAAATGGCTTCTAACTAGACCAATTTATAACACTTAAATGTGCCAAGCTGGAAGCTCAAAACCATAAAATTCAGGGAACCATCATGAGATTTAGGTTTAATTACTTTGCATCATGTTTCAAAATTGTCCCTATGCTTTTACAAGTTTCATTTTAGTCCTCAACATTTTCTCTATGTTTTAAAAAGATATCTATCCTTTGAAATGTTTCATTTTAATCATACTTTTAAGTTTGTATAAAAATTATCACATTTTTCCATCTAACAGTTAATAACATAGACCTTTTTGGCACAAAATTAAAAATATAAAGACTAAAATGAAACATTTCAAAGAATAAAGACCATTTTGAAACATGATACAAAGGTTGAAGATTAAAATGAAACATTTAAAATGATAGAAAATATTTTGAATCATGAGACAAAGGTTAAGGACTAATTGTTTAATTAAAACCAAAGTTTTATTATTAAAAAAGATAAAACATAACTCTAATATATTATGCTAGAAACTATGCGACATAGCTTTGAAATCATTATAAAGTGAATGAGAAAATAGGAATAAGAAAATAGAGAAAAAGATAAAGAAAACATGGAATTATAACGTTGTTCGGTTTTAAAGGCCTACATCCACAATGGAAAAACTTTGGTGATTACACTTTTCTTATTTATAAGTCGTGTAACTAATTTCCAAGGTTACATGACTTGAACTACAAGTAGGATTATAATTATTTTGTTTGCACTTCAAGTAAGATTACATACAATACTTGAACTTAACTATAGGATTGATCGAGCCTTGAATCGTAGTCTTTTTGCTAATTATGCTATCCCTTAAGGTCACCATGTTACAAATGTTACTTGAAGGAGTAGAATGTTACCTAAACAAGGGACCGATCTAATTTGTTTCTAAAGTTCTTGTGGCTAGGGATAGTGTGTCGACAAAGCTCTATTCATAGAGCCGTATAAGACAATAATGGACCACAAAATGCTAAGTGTACATTATCTGGACCACAAAATCTCCCATGTATCATGTATAGCTATCTCACTTAAATTTTTTCCAGCTTTCAAATAATCTCCCAAAACAAAGCGTCTTGAAATGGACCATACGAAGGAAATGTCTGTGTGATCAACCATCAATCTTATTAAGGAACTGAAATAGTCGTTTTCGTCGAAGAAATATAAAAGCTTTTCACAATTTTTTTTTTTTTTTATTTGGGTACGTGACAAATCACTATCTTAAAGACATATCGTATGTGGTTGCTAAAAATACCGGTGAAATGTTTTTACTTTGTACTTTGTACTTTGTACATATATCTAATGGTCCCAAGGAGTGACGTGAAAAATAAAATGTACACTTAGTTGGTAGAGCAAAGATACATTCCCAACTACATTTCAATTAGGATGTGACAATCTCTGCTCGAAATAATAATGAAAACTCTCATCTTGATTATTCCCAACCGTTTGCTTTTATCGACCTTTGCTAGCATAACTGCCAATTTATAAAATACTCCCTAGGCTTTTCTTTTCCTTTTTTTGTTACTGTGAATTGGAAAAAATAAAATAAATTGTAAAGACCTTGAGAAATAAGAGTCTTCTCGCATCCTTAATCAACTAGTTTGACATGAAGGAAGAGTCCACAGAATGACCATTGAGACAGCTAGGTTGAATGGGGCTTAAGTTCGTCTAAAATATCTTAGTATTATGTTATTTCAAATTTTAATTAATGTGTCACCTCTATATACCTTTTTTTTCTTCATTTTTTAATGTGTCACTATGTATACCCTTTGTTTTTTTTTTTCTTTGATATGTAAATCTTGGCTTTGAAATAATGGAGAATGGGATATTCAAACTAGTGACATGCATCCACTTTATGAGATGTTGTTTACTTGTCTCTCATCGATTGTGGTAGTAGCCCTTGGACTTGGGCATGATGTAAATTGCAAACCTAATTTCTCTTTAGTAAACTGGTACTTAGTGGATCCATATTTGTATTTAGATCATATATAATAACATATTTGGTTAATGAAAACAAGGAAATAAGATTCACAAATGACTTGCTGATACTCCTAATAAGGCCCTAATAACTAAGTCAGGCTACTCTTTTTGGTGGGTTTTAGGACTTATGCTTAATAAATTTCATCTACCCCTCTCTTTTTACTAATTAATTAATTACATTTAGGGAGAAAAATTAAAAAACCAACAACCTGTGCCAAGACAAAGTGCTTCTAATAAAAACATTGTCTTGCCAGTTGCCACCACCTTCCTTACGCGTCCTGACATGAATGACAACCTCCTATGTTCTTTTTTCTTCACTTGCAATCATTTTTGACATGGACAACCTCTTCTGTTATTTTTTCTCTTAATTAAGACTACTTGTCTTTTCTTTTTCTCCTAATTTTAGCCATCCCATGTTTTTTTTTTTAAGTTTTTGAAAGTGAAACACATAGTAACTATAAAATTTAGACAAAATCAATGAGAAATGCAATATATATACATGTTAAGGAATTGGATAAAAAAAAAATACAGAATAATAATGAGATAATGTGAAAACATATATGAAATTGAATGGGGGGTTAAATTACATATGTATTAATAATGGAAGTACATTATTGAATATATATATATATATATATTAAAAACTGTATAACAAAAGCATGCATGCATGTGTATAAAGCTTTAGTATACAAAGAATCGTACCACATGAAAATTTGATTGTTCTGAATTTAGTTTCAGTCTTTAAGATGCATTTATAACCAAGCAAGCTGAGAATTGTACTACACCAATTCTAATGAGTTACATGGATCTACGGTCTTCCATTTCTGACAATTGTAAACCAGCAAGTTTCGTATTTACTTTTTGATAATTGAGACAAATATGGCATAAGGCAAAATATCTTCGGACAGAACTCTATAATTTTACCCTCTTAACCTCATCATTAACCCATTTAATACCTGTCAAAGAGGGTGTCACCGTGTCACCAAAGAACTATAAATAACTAAATAAAAAATAATTCAAAATTCCCCTAGTATGAACTTTTCTCCTACTGATACAATTACTGGCCGATTTAATTGCTAGCAAAGATCTAGAGGTATCACATAAATTCCATAGGAGGATCAACATCCAACTTCCCTCTTGAAGACAACGTGGATGCTACCTGACCACAAACCAAAGGTTCACTACTAACTACTCACTACTCAGCACTCACACTCACATTCAGCACACTGTCTAATAATTGACTAGTAATTGAGAATTAAATGATTCACTGTACTGTTTGCTTTAATCATAAGTTAAAAAAAAAGGGGGGTTTTAATGCATTATTCATGAAGAGTTGATTTTCGTACCCATTCCCAACTGCCCAAAAGCAGTAATTTTATTGATTTTTTTTTTTTTTAATTTTATTTAAAGCATAAATTCTTAATTTATTTTTAATCTGAGTTGTATGATGGGATCAAACCCATACTTTCATTCAGAGTTGAGCAATTAGGGGAGAGAGACACCACTAGGTCAAATTCTCAATAAATCCAAAAGTGGTAATATGAATCTCTCACACACACAAACATGTATGTATTATGTGTTCCATTCATTATTTTATGTTAGGATGTCTTAAAACATTGTTGGATTTGAAAATCATGAGCATTTTATATTAATATATATGAGTTTAATTTAAAAATAGTAGTGTTGAAAGAAAATTACTTACACCTTTTTATTTAAAAGACATTAAAAGCTAAAAATTACACTATTTAACTTTGACTTGTTTTTAATTCAGTCTTTTAAGTTTTTTTTTTTTTTTTTTTTTTTTTTTTTTTTTTTTTTTTTTTTTTT
>BKZX01032514.1:0-11353 GCA_014362285.1 Fagus crenata
TGAGCCTTGCATTCAAGCTCGATTGGCCCATCAATCTTGGTTTCTAGGTCACCATGTTGTGACTTAATGGTCAGTTTTTGGATAGATGGATGCAAAAGATACTTCACTGGAACTTCGTACCTCTTCTTCTCTTTGCCGACATATAGTGCAATTGCACCCGACCGCAAAACACAGGTATCAATGTATCACTTAAATTTGGGTGTTGTTGTAGCCTTGTAGGGTGTTGAACTTGGCCATCTCAAGTAGAATGTGGTACCCCAAGTAACTCACCTACACCCGTGTGAGCAAGAACACAAAAGATTTGCATAAAGCTGTTTATTGTTTGCTCAATTATTAATAAAGTTATTAAGATATGAAGAAATAATGGGGACAACATGTAAAAAGTTGAAATAATGCAGTTTTAATGTTAAAAAGTTCCCGAAGGTTCTCCTTCCTCATATCTTCCTAGTGAAGCTATCTCTGAAGGTCTTCCATCCTTCTCTCTCTTCTCGTCCTATTCACACAGTCAAAACCTTATCCCTCTGGTTCAGATCTCTAAATCCTATCTTCGTTAAACCCTTTCATCCTTTATCTATCCAGTTTCTTCCATTTCTTCTATTTCTTCTTAACCAAAACTAGTAATCTACTTCTTCATTCAGCTCCTAAAACTCTTATCCTTCCCCCTTCTCTCTTTCCTTTTGCTTATGTTAGTTTTCCTCAAAGCAAAATGGAGGAAAACATAACTACAGTCTCTGTGGATAATTTAATCTCACAAACCAAACGTTTGGGCTGGAATGGAGGAATAGTGCAGCTTGATATTGATTCTGGCATCGAAGAGAGTACTAAGCTACTTCTCTTAGGTAAGATCCTTTCTAATAAATCCTTTCCTCGTATGGTAGTTAAAGATATTGTTGGGAAAGCCTGGAATTTAATTAATGAAGTAGAAGTCAAGGTTGTTGATAGGAATGTCTTTATCTTTGCATTTAAGCATGAAGCTGATCTGAGGAGGGCCTGGGATAGAAGACCTTGGTCCATTAAAGGGGAACATTTAATCCTTAAAAAGTTTGATCCTAATTTGAGCTTAAATGAAGTGGATTTTACTTCTACTGAATTCTGGGTTCAAATTCATGGTCTTCCTCTAAATAGACAGAAAAAAAGTAATCTCCTTAAGATTGGGAAGTTCATTGGGAGAGTTACTGATACAGATCTCAATGGAAGCGGAGGGGGTCAATGGAGAAACTTTGTAAGAGTCAGAGTAGAAATGGATATTAGCACTCCACTTTTATCTGGTTTTCCAATGGACAGAGAGCAATTGCCAGTACTCTGGATTCCACTTAAGTATGAAAAATTGGGGAATTTCTGTTATGGGTGTGGAAGACTTGGCCATGAACAACGGGACTGCCCGGTTAGTGAGGTCCAGAAGCTCATCAAGGAAGGTGTAGATATGGGTCTTTTTGGAAGATGGCTACGGGCGGATAACCCAGATTATCATCCAGGGATTAATAAGCAACTCTTACTGGAGGCAGAAAGAGCTGAATGTAGTACTGAAATTAGATCCTTAATTGGAAGAGCTGGGGGTTCTGTTGGTGATGTGCACAGTACGCCCCAATGTGAGAAAGCAGAACACAACTTAGGGCAAAAGAAAGTCCAGCTACCGATTGACATGTGGAATGCCTTGGTAAATGACAAGGAAAGAGAAAACGTGCATTTGGAAGATACTATGCCAGCTAATGATGACCCTAACTCAAGAGACCCAGCAAAAACGGCGACAAGACATGATGTGCAGCAAAATTATATTACCAAGTCTGCTGTAAAACATACTCTTCCAAAAAATGAATGCTTGGGTACTAACCATCCAGTTATACTCCAACCAAAGCTGACCTTACCCAATGATAACCCCACAGTCCATAGCATCCAGTCATCAGAACCACAACACAAAGCCCATTTACCTCAAGACGAACTAAACCAACCCAATAATTTCCCATCCAATATTATAGCCCAAATACATAATCAACCCAAAAGAAAAGTTTTTCCAGTCGACTCTAATATCCAAAACCCAAAAAAGCAAAAAATATCTCCGAGTCTGTCAACCTTGGATTTATCAGGCCAAAACCCAATACCCACTTCTAATACTTCAACCCACACTAGCCCAAACCGACCAACCAGCAGAGTGAATAAAAAGAAGTACTCCTTAAAATCCCAAGCCAGAGCTAAAAATCAGAGTTCTGAAGCGGCAGTGCTGATGGAAGCAGAGGTAAATAAATTTGTTAATTCAGTGTCATCCCCAGATATCCAAATGGCCGAGGAGGCGGGCCTTATCATGCCCCACCCCTCACCATGAAACTCCTAGCATGGAACTGTCGGGGAGTCAACAAAGCCCCGACAGTAAGGGTCTTAAAGACCCTAAACCGGGAATGTTCCCCGGATATTTTGTTTTTGGCTGAAACGAAGGCTTCAGTGCAGAGGATTGACTATATAAAGGAAAGATTGGGGTTTGTAGAATGTTTTTGTGTTGAAGCTAATGGGAGTGCAGGTGGTCTTGCTTTGTTCTGGAAGAAAGGAGTTGAGCTTGAGGTGGTTCATTTTGATCATCAGGTAATTTCAGCTTTAATATACTCGGATCCCCCATCTTCTACTTGGCTTCTAAATGTCATTCGTGGTCCGCCTGAAAGGAAAATGAGGAAAGGCTTTTGGTCATTTATGGAATCCATTATTAAGGCCTTTTCTGGGCCTTGGCTTATAATAGGGGATTTTAATAGTATCTGTAATAGTGAGGATAAGAGGGGTGGAAACCAGGGAGAAAATTACTCTACCAATTGGTTCAAAAATTTCATGTTTAATACTGGGGCTATAGATTTGGGTTTTTTTGGTCCTCAATTCACATGGTCGAATAAGAGGGAAGGCTTGGCAAATATTAAAGAAAGGTTAGACAGGGGAGTTTGTGATCAAGATTGGCAAAGCATGTTTCCTAAAGCGGGCATCCGTCACTTGGGGGCTCCAAAATCAGATCATCGTCCAATTCTGTTGGACACTCATCTGGATAATCTCAAAATTATTCGACCATTTCGCTTTGAAGCTATGTGGACCAAAGATACATCAAGTATCAAAGCAGTAGAGACAGCATGGGATATTCAAGTGGAGGGCTCACAAGGCTTTCAACTGGCAAAAAAAATTAAAAGAGTAAAAGTTGAGATGCAAAAGTGGAACAAATCATGCTTTGGCTTTGCCAAGTCCAAAATAAAAGATCTTGAAAGGATGATTGAAGAAGTTAGAGGAAGAGATCCCACCCGAGAGAATTTGGAATTAGAAGCTTCCTTATGCCTTGAACTGGAAGAATGGCTGGAGAAAGAGGAACTCAAATGGAAGCAAAAATCAAGGGAGCTTTGGCTCAGAGAAGGGGATCGTAATTCCAGGTTTTTTCACTTGTCCACCCTTATTAGAAGAAGAAGTAATCGAATTAATGAGATCAAATTGGAAGATGGAACCTGGCTGAACAACAGAGAAGATATTGGGAAGTACTTCACAAATCAGTTTGAAGACTTGTTTAGATCAACCTTTCCCCCTACTCCAGTTAATTTAGAGGAATTAATGGAGGCTGTAATTACGGGAGAAGAAAATGAAGAAATTTGCAGGGTTCCTACAGCAGAAGAAATAAGGAGGATTGTTTTTGAGATGCACCCTCTTAAAGCTCCAGGACCTGATGGCCTTCCTGGATTATTCTATACGCATTACTGGTCCATTGTGGGTGATCAAATCATAGCAGCAATTCAAAGTTTTTTTAGGTCTGGATGGTTGTTAAAGGAATTTAATCGATCCTTTATCACTCTCATTCCTAAAAAGCAAGGAGCTTGCTCTTTCAATCATTTTAGACCGATAAGTCTCTGCAATGTCTGCTACAAAATCATCTCAAAAATACTAGTAAATAGAATTAGGCCTCTGCTAAGCAAATTGATTGACCCTGCCCAGGTTGCTTTCGTACCAAATAGGTGGATTTCGGAAAATGTAGTTATTGCTCAAGAGGTAGTCCATAGTTTCAAACACATGAAGAAGAAACAAGGTTACTTAGGGGTGAAACTTGATTTTAACAAGGCTTATGATCGAATGGAATGGTGCTTCCTAGAAAAAGTGTTGAAGGCTTTCGGGTTCAATGATCAGGCTACAAGGCTTATCATGCAATGTGTGACAACAGTTCAATTCACTCTTCTTCTTAATGGTGGAATTCACTCAAATTTTACACCTTCAAGGGGGTTACGGCAGGGAGATCCTCTATCCCCTTATCTGTTTATTTTAGGTAGTGAAGTTCTTCTTCGGCTAATTGATAAAGAAGTAAATCAAGGCAAGCTGAAAGGAGTAAAGATTGGTATCTTGACACCTCCAATTACTAAACTATGCTATGCTGATGACTTGATCTTATTTTGCAGAGCTCGTATGGATGATGTCAGATCTCTTATGTCCTGCCTCAATTCTTATTGTTCTTGGTCAGGTCAATCCATAAGCATAGAGAAGTCTGGAATTTTTTTTTCCAAAGGAGTCCATAGAAATTTTAAAAATCAACTCAAATCTATTTGGGGATTTAAAACTCTTCCAGAGAACACCAAATATTTGGGGATCCCTCTCTTTCTGTCAAATAACAAAAGGAGAGATTTCAAGTATCTTAAAGAAAATCTTGAGGCCAAAACAAGCAGCTGGAAGTGTAAATCCTTATCGTGGATGGGAAGAGCAACTTTGATAAAGTCTGTGGCTCTTGCAATTCCATCATATACCATGGCTGTTTGCAAACTTCCCAAAGGGTTATGTGAAGAAATGGATGCAGTAGTCAGGAGATTTTGGTGGGGACCAAGAAAAGAATCATCGCACTATTTTACACCTATGGCTTGGTCAAAGCTGTGCACTCCTAAGAATGAAGGAGGGTTGGGATTCAAGAGTTTCTGGGATTTAAATATAGCATCTCTGGCAAAGCTAGCATGGCAGGTTCTGTCAAAAAAGGTGAGCCCATGTATTAATCTTTTGCTGTCAAAGTACAGAGTTAATGGAAATTGGTTCAAACATCCACCAAGCCCCGTGGCCTCATGGATTTGGAAAAGCCTTGATTGTACAAAAAATATCCTATCCAAAGGAGCTTGCCTCATGATAGGAGATGGCAGCAATATATTAGTTTGGGATGACCCGTGGATTCCAGGTTGTGAAGGCTTCCTCCCAACTCCAAAAGAAGGGACCACCTCTACAAGCTCCTTAGTGGTTTCACAGTTGATCAAACCAGACAAATCAGGTTGGGATATGAATTTATTAAAAAATCTCTTTGATGTCAATACTATTAATGCCATTCAAAATATTCCTATAGCTACAAGTGCCCTTGCAGACAGGTGGACATGGACCAGGACCAACACAGGGGAATTCAGCGTGAAATCTGCATATTGGTTAATTGGAGATTCTGAAGGCGGTGAAGACATTGATCAACTCAAGAGCAGCATTTGGAAAAAACAACTTCATGAAAGACAGAAAATGTTCATATGGAGATTGGCATCAAATGTGCTGCCTACCAAGAATAGAATGAGAGATCTCATAAGTGATTTTGATGATTTATGTCCGCTATGTGGAAAAGAAAGTGAGTCTTCTCTTCATTTATTTCTTTATTGTGAGCTATCTAGAGCTTTATGGTTTGGTAGTTACTGGGGCTTTAAAGTCAATGAATTGAATTTGGAAAACCAATCTCAGCTGGTGGAGGTCATTATTAATCCCCCCAAGGATATGGGGTTTAACCAAGATCAAAGGGATTGTTTTACACTCTTTGGAGTATTGTTGTTGGAACTTATTTGGAAAATGAGAAACAAAGTAGTTCATGAGGGAGAAAAAATTTCGATTGAAAAAATGCATAGAGGCCTAAACAGAATCTTCTTAGAACACTGGTCTATAATTGAGGGCAAGCAACCAAAAGAAAAAGCCAAGCATGTGAGTCATTGGAGTAGACCTGCACATGGTACTACTAAAATCAATTGTGATGCTGCAGTGGGAAAAAACCATTCGGTGTTATCTATTGTAGCGAGAGATTGGAGAGGGAACTTGGTGTTTGCTCATTCCAAGAAAGCGCACACCAATGTCCCTGTTCAAGCAGAAGCAGAAGCTCTTCGCTGGGCAATTTGGGTGGCTTCTCAATGCAATCTGCAGAAGATAGTTATTGAAGGGGATTCAAAGATATGTTTGGACGCAATTATAAAAAATGGTCCTGAGATCCCCTGGAAAATTGATCCCATCATCAAAGATATTTGGTGTATAGCATCACATATCCTATCTGTTAAGTATAACTGGGTTCACAGAGAATGTAATGCTGCTGCACACTCCCTTGTTGCATGGTCCCTGCACAATGCCTATTTTGGCTCTTTTGATTCAACCTTTGGCCCCTCTAATTTTATTGAGATTATTTCAAAGGAGGCCTCTTTATATGTATAATTATCTCTTTTTTAATAAAGTCTTTTATCAGTTATCAAAAAAAAAAAAAAAAAAAAAATGGGGACAACATGTTTGGCTATAATTGGTTTTGTGGGATTTGATCTAGTCAAATATACAATATTCGAAGTGCTCATCTTTTTCTTAGATATGTGAAAATGATAAGTTCGCACAACCCTTATATCACTTTTTCACACCATTAAAAAAATGTGGACATCTCTCATTAAGAAAAAAAAAAAAATTGTGGACATCAATATCCACATACATTTAGATGATATAAAACAGAAATTATGTGAATTAATATTTACCCATAAAATAAATAAATATTAGGAATTGTGTGATTCTATAAATTGGCGAATTTAGGAAATACAAGTAACTATACGCTTAGAATTCCCATTATTGAAAAACTCACTACTACTCCATCAATATCTACTCCATCTCTCTCCCATTTTATCTTTTTGTCAATATTAAATATTCTGTATTTTTTGTTGAAGAGTCCAATTTTTACTTCTATAGTCACGTACTCATCTGATGCATAAAATATTGGAAATAACTTGATTAAGTATATGAATCCGGGTACAATCCCCTCCATCCCCCACTTATTAATGTAAGCAGCATTAAAAATTTTAAAATAAAAAACTGAATTAGTTGTATATTAAAAAATAATGAATCAAAGTTTACATCAGTTACATGGGTTCACAACCAAACTTACTTGATATGGTTGTTCCCAAGCAACAGAAAGAAAAATTTACATATAAATGAAGCAAATTAAAACCACAAGAACTTTAAGTTCACCATGGTCTCCTATATATTCTGCTGATTAAATATGTTATTATTGACTTATATATAGCCATGAGCACTAATCTTGGTCATGAATCTTAATAGAAGAGGAAGCCACAGCAACACCCACAAGAGAGTTATGGCCAGCTAGTGGCACACGCCCGTGTTCCGACCAGAAATGTAAGTGCATGGATTGGGACCAGATGGAGTGACAGGACCCCGTTGGACAGACTGAATCACAAGCCTACCTTTCTTCAACCATTCTTCTCCTTCCAATGGCCTCGTTGCACCAAGTAATTGTGGAGAAGCAAATAAAATTGTAAAAATAAGAAGCACTATCAAAACATTGTGACTTTTGAAACCCATCTTTGTGATCGTACCTAAAATAAAATAAAAAAATGAAGGAAATGGTGTTTTTATATATTTTTGGGTTTTGATGAGCTAAGTTAATTTGTAAGGAAATTAATTTTTTAGATGGCTTGAGGAAGGTGGAGGAGAGCTATGTATATATATATATATATATATATATATATATATGTTGTTTCTCTTATGAATTTTTCTTGGGGTAAACGTTTTGACTAGTGCCT
This sequence comes from Fagus crenata, assembly GCA_014362285.1. Classification (NCBI taxonomy): domain Eukaryota; kingdom Viridiplantae; phylum Streptophyta; class Magnoliopsida; order Fagales; family Fagaceae; genus Fagus; species Fagus crenata. Next base: position 7,791 of record BKZX01032514.1, read on the forward strand.
AGCCACAACGTTTTACTGGGATTATCATGTTTGACTAAGACATGGGTTTGAAGGTTGAACTAATTAGTTGGAATGGATCAAATTATGCAGTAACTTCAACACCAAACATTCGTGTTAATGTAGCTAGGCGGACGTGGAAGACATGGGTTTATAATAGTGCATTCAGTTGGTCAAAATCAATGATAAATATAGGAGAATTAGTATATGTCAATGAGACAGCGTAGGCTTGGTTGAATTTTGACTAAGCCGCAAGGAAAGCAGAACTGAAGGGGTCAAATTAAATATTTGTGTTCTGTTTTGACAAGTATATATAGGAGAACCAAAGGTCAATTCATTTTACAAATTAACATGCTGCATGCATAAATAATAAAGTACAGAGTTTGGCTACAAACTATAGTTTGTAGCCAGCTTACTACAACCCACTACGTGTTAACTATTAAGATCATTCACGTATATTTTAGTCACATGACCTATTTAATGAGTCATGTGACTTATTTAAATAATACATGTGGATGATCTTATAAATTGTCATATAGTAGGTTGTAGCAAACTGACTACAAATCGGTTTTATAACCAAACGTTGTTCAATAATAAATAAATAAAAACACGTTATAATTAAATGGCCAAGTGTCCCATTTCCTTTTCATTGACCAACACATGCTTAACTTGTATCTCGGTGAACACGTTGCAGCTAGACTATGCATATTTTTGTGTAGTGAACAAGGTTTTTATCCACCCTTGTAATATGATTCAAAATAAAATTCTTTTGGTCCAAATAGACTTTGAAATGAAATATTCTAATACGTATATTATATTCTAAAATATATGTATTGTGGTTTGAATTGGTATAATGTATTTTCTATTGCAATTGTTAATCATTATAACAGAGAAGCCTTAGTATGGATGTCCTCAAAACATTAAGAAAGATAAAATATCGAGCTAAGATGATTAATAATTCGTCCCATATATTATTAATCCAATTTAGAAAATCCATTTTTAATAAAAAAAAAAAAAATCAAATAAAAAGATACAAGTTTTCAAAACTAGCCTTCTTAATTTGAACTCTTAGAAAATTGGCTTTTCATTTTTTAAATAAAGAGTAAGTTATGAAAGTTGTTAATATTGTGTTTATTAATTTTTCAAAGCGGATTATATTTTGGAATATCATGGTATTGAACATAGGACCAAAAATATGCAACAAAGAGAGCGTATTATTTCAGTTGGAGTACGATTAGTACTACTTAGAATAGAAGAGAATGGGGACTAAGTAGTTTTCTTTACAATAATTAACCAAATAAATAGCACAAAAGTTTGTGCAATTTACTTGGTTAATGAGTTTGCTAATGTTATTTTATTAAAAAAAAAAATTAAGAGAATTGTATTTAGGAGACTAGTGCGTTATCATCTGCTGACGCTGTGATGCCTAAATTAGAAAATTAATTTATCATAATATTAATTGTTTTTAACATTATAGTGGTTTTTAACATGTCAAAAGTTTTGTAACTCAATCGGTACTTCTTAATGCTTTCAATGAATAGTATTTAAATTTTTCCTTCACCAACTATCGAATTATCAAAAAATATGAAGCATCGTGTCTAAAGTCGATTGGGGACATGGTTTAGGCAATTAGGCATGCTTCCAAGCATTGACTCAATTCATTTTACAAATTAACATGCTGCATGTATAAATAATAAATAAATAAAAACACGTTATTAAATGGCCAAGCGCCCCTTTCCCTTTTCATTGACCAAAATATGCTTAACTTGTATATCGGTGAACACGTTCAAGCTAGACTGCATATTTTTGTGTAGTGAACAAGGTTTCTATCCACACTTGTGATTCAAAATAATTTTTTTTTGGTCCAAATAGACTTTGAAATGTAATATTTTAACACGTATATTATATTCTAAAATATATGTAGTCTGGTTTGAATTGATATAATGTATTTTCTATTGCAATTGTTACTCATTATTACAGAGGAGCCTTAGTGGATGTCCTCAAAACATTAAGAAAGATAAAATATCGAGTAAGATGATTAATTATTCATCCCATATATTATTAATCCTATTTTGAAAATCCATTTATTTACAAACAAAAAATAAATAAAATAAAAACATACAAGTTTTCAAAACTAGCCTTCTTAATTTAAACTCTTAGAAAATTGGCTTTTCATTTTTTAAATAAAGGGTAAGTTATGAAAGTTGTTAATATTATGTTTATTAATTTTTCAAAGCGGATTATATTTTGGAATATTATGGAATTGAACATAGGACCAAAAATATGCAACAATCAGTTGGAGTACGATTAGTACTACTTAAAAAGTTAGAATAGAAGAGAATGGGGACTAAGTAGTTTTCTTTACGATAATTAACCAAATAAATAGAAAAAAATTTTGTGCAATTTACTTGTTTAATGAGTTTGCTAATGTTATTTTATACCAAAAAAAAAAATTAAGAGAATTGTATTTAGGAGACTAGTGCGGTATTATCTGCTGACGCTGTGATGCCTAAATTAGAAAATTGAATTTATCATAATACCAATTGTTTTTAACGTTATAGTGGTTTTTCACATGTTAAGAGTTTTGTAACTCAATAAGTATATACTTTCTAGAGCTTCTAATGAATAGTGTTCAAATTTCTCCTCCATCAATTATCGAATTATCAAAAAATATGGAGCATGAGAGCATCATGTCTAGACTCTAAACCCTAAAGTCGATTGGGGACATGGTTTAGGCATGCTTCCATGCATTGAGCTGGTCAAGTAGGTGTGCTTTGGCTATGGTTGGTCAAGACGAGTGACGTATTCTGCTCTGCTAGGGCTGATGACGTGTCCTATTCTGCTTGGATTGACGACGTGTATCAACTTCAGTCTCAATATAAATCTTTAAAAGATTACTTCCAACGGACCTGACCAAAAAGAAAAAATGGTTGTGGCATGCCTATATGAAAAGGAACTCGAGATATAGTTAAACGTAACAACACGTAAAATGCACGACTGAAGAAAGAGTCCATAAATTCTCTTCATTCTGGTTTTGCTTGTGAAGACCGGAGAGAAAACATCATGGTGAAAATGTTTTGTCTTATAAAAAACACAAGAACATAATATTTTAAATTGGAGTGTTGAGTCCAACAAAATACAATTAAGTTATCATCAAGAATTTCATGTTTTAAATTTTTAGAAAATATCAATTTCATCCTTACATCTATATGCTATCAAATTTATTTTAGTACATGTAAGTCTTTTAACATGCTATGTATTCCTATGCATGCAATTTTCTTACAATTTATTTTGAAGGAGAAAAAGAAGTTTAGTAGAAAATAATGGAATGACGCTATGTATGCCTATGCATGCAATTTTCTTACAATTTATTTTGAAGGAGAAAAAAAAAGTTTAGTAGAAAATAATGGAATGACTGTGAGGGAATGTCCATTTCCATTTCTATTCCCTCTTCAGCATTACACTTATTCTTGTTATCCCTATTTTAAAAATGAAAAATAAAAGGTGAAGAGTATACTAATGAAATTATAAATTTTCTTTCATTTTTATTTATATATAAACTTTTA
>BKZX01032519.1:0-11560 GCA_014362285.1 Fagus crenata
TCATATTCAGCATGACATAAGACAAAAATCAGTGGTCAGCGTTTGTTTGTTTGTGTAATTATTTATTTAAGATTTGTGTTCACACCCAACTGTCTTTTTTTCATAAGCCTATGAAACAGACCAAAACAAATAGAAACAGAAACCAAAGACAACATCAATCCGTTATTGTTCTGCTGTCAATGCGTTTTGGAACGGTCTCTTTAATGGTAAGCCCTCTCTCTCTATTTAGAATCAGCATAACTGAAAAGGGTTTTGCTTCTTCTTTTTTTTGTTTTTATTGGATTATGTTAGTGTTAATTTGAAATGGATGATATAGTTGTTCTTGTTTCTGGGTATGTATAATCTTTTTCATTTGTCTATAATTAGCATAAGCTGAAATTAGTTCTGTTTAAATTTGCTATCTTTTTTCTGTGATTCTTTTTGGGTCTACTCTGTTATTGGTAATATCAATCTTTCTATTTTTGGGCATGTAATTCAACATAAACTGGTAATGGCTTTGATTAAATTTGATTTTTCTTATTCATTAAAGGTTTAGTATAATATGGGTCAAGTGGATTTTCTTGATCTTGGGTATGTAGAATAATCTGACATAAGGCATATGGTTTTATTTTGGACATTTAGATGGAGGATGATGATGAAGATGACCTTTGATCTCTGTGTTTGTGTGAGGGTTCATGAATTTAGCTACAAATAGAGGTATTTGAATGATGATGGAGAGAGAGAAGAAGGATATAAAGCCTCTTTTATTGAAGTTTGGGGTGGCTTTAGCTCTCTCTTTTGCTGGATTTCTCTACTCTCGCTTCAGAACCAAAAGGATCAAATCCTCCCCACCGCCTCCCTCGCCACGCTCTTTGGGTTCATTTTTTTTCCTTATATCAAATCTTCTTATTGTAGATTTATCTAGTCCTGGTTTCAAGTTCATGTTTTGATCATATCATGCATCTTACTAGATCATGGAAGTGAAGTTAACTTAAATGGTGGAAGAGCTCGGCATAAAGATGGTCTTCATGCCATAACAACTACATCCGATTCCTGCAATATTGTTTCTGTTGCAGCTATTCATGTAAGTTAGTTGGATGTTAAATCCCATTCAAATACGATGAATTCTTATGAGTAATGAATTCAATTTTTTAATAGTGGAAGTTATTACATACCGGTGGATTGAATGTTTATGCTTTTTTAATTGATTCCTTATCTTTGTGATGTTGTTTTATTGGTGTTGAATCTGATGATGAAATTGATCAGCCTGATTGTTGATTCCTGTGTTTTTTCACATATGAACAAACTGAATGATCGTCTCAAATATGTTCTGTAAAATAATTCTGCCAATTGAACTTTATTTTTTGTGTTCATGAATATGAAGAATGAAAGATTTAAACCTGTAGATCTATTTCCTCACTTTATCTTCTATTCTTTGCAACCAAACATTATACTTGACTTGTGCAGTATTAATGAAGTAATCATAGAAATTGTTGCAAAGTATAATCTGCTTGTTGAGAAATTATGGAGAAAGTAGAAGAACTTGTAAATTTTAGATTGCTGATGTAAAGACAACTTAAACATTCCATGTTTTTATCTCAGTTCCTTTGATTTCCCTACAATGACAGGGATTGTACTTTGATATGTTTGTGTTTACTGTAATATCTATTAATTATGAGTCAATTCAGGGATTAAATGACCTCATCTACTAAATTTGCCAAAAAATGCTTTAAATATTGGCTGTTCAAATGATTGGGAATAAGGGGATATGGTCCTAATGGTAATAGTTTTCTGAGAACCTACACATGGCTATTTTAATTATGCTGGATTCTATTTTGCTGAATTAAATTTTTTTAAGATCTCTTTTCATCAGGAAGAGACATACATACCGAAGGTCAGTGTTGATTCCATAGTTGGATTCTCTCCCAGCAGTAAAAGTAGTGGAGAGAAAGAAGGGCTCCTCTTGCCAGAATTTAATGATCTTGTGAAGGAACTTGACTTTTCTGTTGCACATGCTGGCTTTTCTCCAGAGGTAGATATTGAAACACCCAGGTCGAATATAGAAACTTCAAGAAGTTCTGAAAATGATGAATATGAGCAAGAGATCAGGCACCTGAGAAACATGGTCAGAATGCTTCGGGACAAGGAGAGGAATCTTGAGGTCCAATTGCTCGAGTACTATGGCCTTAAAGAGCAAGAAACTGCTGTCATGGAGCTCCAAAACCGATTGAAGATAAACAATATGGAGGCTAAGCTTTTCAGTCTCAAAATTGAGTCCTTACAGGCAGATAACCAGAGACTAGAGGCACAAGCGGCTGAACATGTGAAGGTGGTGGCTGAGCTTGAGGCTGCAAGAGCAAAAATTAAACTGCTCAAGAAGAAACTTAGGTATGAAGCTGAACAGAACAAGGAACAGATCTTAGCCCTTCAGCAAAGGGTTCTGAAGTTGCAAGACCACGAATACAGGGATGCTCCAAGTGATCCAAATATTCAATTAAAGCTGCAAAGGCTAAAGGATCTGGAGGTAGAGGCTGAAGAGTTAAGAAAGTCTAATTTGAGATTGCAGAAAGAAAGTACTGAATTGAGTCGGAGGTTGGAATCTACACAAATCCTTGCTAATTCTGTTTTGGAAGATCCAGAGGTATTAGGTCATTTTTCGTAAATCTTTTTTTTGTTCTTTTTTATCATTTTTCTTGAATACATTTCACTGTATGTGTATTCTTTCAGGCGGAAGCACTGAGGGTGGAGAGTGAGCATCTAAGACGCAAAAATGAGGATCTAGAAAAGGAAATTGAGCAACTCCAAGCAGATCGATGTTCAGATGCTGAGGAATTAGTCTATCTGAAATGGTTAAATGCTTGCTTACGTTATGAGGTACGGAATTGTCAGCTTCCTGATGGTAAAGCAGCAGCAAAGGACCTGAGCAAAACATTAAGCCCAAAATCTGAGGAGAAAGCCAAGCAGTTAATAATTGAATATGCAAATACTGAAGGGATGGGAGAAAAAGTGATCAACATTATGGATTCTGATTATGACCAATGGTCATCTTCCCAAGCTTCTGTTCTTACAGACTCCGGAGAGTTTGATTATTCTTCTGCAGATAATTCATCTGCAATTAAAACCAACAGATCAAGCAAGGCAAAATATTTCCGCAAACTTAGAAGACTTCTTCGTGGGAAAGATAGTCATGATAATCAGGTTTTATCAGCAGAAAAGTCCAGATCTTTAGAAGATGCTGATTCCCCAAGGTACAGTTCTGGAACTGAGGGGCATAGCAATAAATTTACAAGTCCTCAGGGTTCTTCTGGACTGTCTCTGGATCTCAATAGATTCAAGAGTATTAAGGAAGAAAACATCAAGGATATAGATAGCTTCCGAAGAAATAGTGACATGGGATCCTCTTATCCATACAAGAGGTTTGCTGATTCAGCACTGAAAAGCACACGTGATCGTGACTCGGATGCCAATGAAAAATATGAGCTGAAGAAATATGCAGATGTTTTAAAGGAATCTCAGGGTGGAAAACGCAGTATTCGTAGCAGACCAGCATCCTTTAGTTCCGTTTGATAGATTTCCATCAGTATACTTACAAAAAATATTCCATTAGACATTAGTTTCTGCACCATTTTCTCACTTCATCAACTGTTTATACATAGGTAATAAAGCATAGTGCAGGAATTTACTACTTAATGGGAAGGTGCCATATTCTTTTGGTTAAAAACCAGTCAGAAACTTAATTTTGCCTTTGAAGAATGCATGTTCGATTACTGTAAAGTGTTTATGAGTCAAAAGTTTAGTTCAATGTATGAAAAGAAAGTTTTCTACTTATTGTAGCTGATATTTGAAAATGAATTTTAAAATTTTTCGTTTTCCTCTTTTCCCTATTTCTCAACATTTTGTCAGAATTTGCTTCTTATAAATTGAAGTTTGGTGGAAAGAATATGATTCCTGTTGATTTTCTCTCTTCTAGCCAGGGTTCTTCATGATTTGTTAAGCTAATATTATCTTTCAATCTTAAGAAAACATTTAGTTCCTTTTGCAAGTTTTTTCTCTATCTAAAAACAGACTTTTGCTTTCTTGGTTTTCCTATTTGCTACAAATGAACATAGTGGTGGTACGTGTGAGTTGCATGTCTTCGTATTGTGATGAACTATATGTCATATTCATCCGTGATATTAGAATGCACATTTTCTCCACGAGGGCAGGATTGGTGAAATCCATATGTAATATTTTTTTTGCTAAATTCCGACGGATTATATTAAGAAGACAAAGAACTCAAATCTCTAAGCCAAGCCTCATGAACAGATGGAGGGATATTTGAGTTGGTACAAGAAAAGGAAATGGGATGAAAAGAGGCAAATTGAGCAAGGTTGTGAGCCACTACATTTGCAACTCTTTTAACCCAACAAAAACAACAATGATTAAAACTAGAAATTAACTGTGAAACATTATCAATAAGAGCTCGGATCTTCCACGGAATCTTGTCTGGATTGCCCAAAATCGCATCAATGCAAATTTTAGCATCGCCCCAGGATATCGCAACAGCTTTGGCGATGCATGGATCTAGCACTGGGGTCCACTTAGACCAGCATTTGATGATGTGACCCTGAGGATTCCTCGCCACCACCGCAATGGATGCAGAGTTGAAGGAAACTGATGCATCCACGTTGAGTTTGATGGTGTCAGGGGGAGGTGCTATCCATTTGAGGCAAGCGGTGGTTGAGGGGCTCTCCACGGGACTTAGAAGATGTTTGTGCTCTATGATTCTGTGTTCTAGGTTCTTTATAAAAGCAAGGATATTGACTTTGAGTTCATTGTGAGCCACCTGATTGCGCAGGTTCCAGATACATTCCAAAGTCAGGGCTATTTGGATACAAGTTTGAGCTTGCAAAAGAGGATTCTCACTTGGTGAAGAAAGGCACACCGAGGGGTTGACAACAAGGTCAACAAAATCCACATTGGTACCAAAGGCAAAAGGCCCCAGCATAACCCAAACCACAAAGGTCTGATCGTAGCCTCGTAGGACACTGGACGAAGAGGTGAGAATAACTTTCCTCATCATTGCCACTTAGTGGGCATAGTGGGTCTCCCACACCAATCCGTTGGGCATGGTGAAGTTTTGTAGGTAAAGCATTAGAGACCAAGCGCCATAGAAAAACCTTAAGTCTTTCGTCAAGCTTCAACTTTCCACTTGGTTTCAGGGTCCATATGAGAGAGTCTTGGCTAGGATGGATAGGAATACTAAGTTTCAAGATCGCCTGGAGGGTTGGAGGGTCCACCATCTCAGCTAGTTGGTCACACTTCCAATTGATGAAGACCAATGAGAAGCCGAATAGATGAAGAAGAGCTTTAAGAAATTCCCAATGATTATGTCATACGCCTTTTGAAGGTCAACCTTCAGAGCAATGAAACCCCCCTTTGACTTTTCTGGTATTAAAGCTCTTTAACAATGACTTGATTCTCAATATCAGGGGGAAAGATGACCTCACTTCAACTTCATTCCTGTTCCACATCAATTTGGGGCTTGGAGGAGCATCAGTAATGGGCTCCATTGATGGTTGGGCCCTCAGAGTTCTTTGTAGGCTAAGTAGGTAGTATTCTACTAGACTTAAGGAAAATTGGTCCACGTCATGTTCACGTAATCACATTACCCTATCTTTTAATCACCCAATGGCCCAATTGTCTAATGGAAAACTCAACTATATTTTTGTTAGAAACAAAATTTGGAGAGAAAGCAAGTGAAATAAATGGTTTGTGTTTTATGTGGTACTGATTTATTGTATTGTATCACCACAAAGTTCCTTTGCAATTGTAGTTGAAACTTGTGAATGAACCTATTATTTTTTATGTCATTTTTAGTTCAAAACAAATTATATTGTTGCTCCTTAAAATTTAATACTTGAATAATTTTAACCCTTGAATTTTAAAGCGAGTATTTTTAGTATTAATGTGTGTAATGAAGTGATGATGCATCAATTTTTAGTTTTATCTTGTCATCTAAGGAAGACTAAGCGAGCAATTAAAATTTTAGAGTTACTCATGGATTAAAGTTGTTAATGTGTTTTGGCCTATTTTTCAACAGTTACATTTTTTTTTTTTTTTTATATAAAACAATAGTTACTTTTTTTAGAGCAAGGGTGAATGAGGAATGATATTTCGCTAGTGTTTGGCCTTTCTTGGTTTCCTTTTGCAACGCATGAACTTGTTAGTGTAGTGTATAGGTCATGTTTATATTATCACCCAAAAAGGCTACTTCACTGGAACTTCCTCGTGGTCTCGTCGCACCAAATGTGAATAACATGATCCGACTAAAATTGGTATGTTATACATCTCAGATGAGGCTTTTACTTTTAAACACCATAGCTTTTTTTTCTATACAAAGGTGCTCATCAATTTCTTCACCTTCTATTCCTTTAACCCAAAAACCTACAAGTGGTTGTGAATATGGTAAAACTTTTGAAGTAAAAAGTAGGGAATATGGTAAAATTGTAAAAAGCTTTAGCAAGGTCTGGTGTAAAGTAAAGAATCAATTCAAATAACGACACCGTTTCCAATCCACTAACAAAATCACAAAAACGCTCACATGTCATTTTCCCAAAGCGAGTACAAAAGAAAATCTGATATCTCAATCAAGCACAGTCCGTACAAACCCATATATAAACACAGGACCTTCACATTCCTATTCCTCTCTACAAAAGACAAAAGGAATGCTCTGCATATCGTACCACCCACAGCTCCACACACACACTCCTCACCGTTATAACAAACACCAAGAAAAGAAAACTCTCTCTCTCTCTCTCTCTACAACTTTCTCTGTTTCTGTCTCTGTTTCTGAGCTTTCTGACTGAAAACCATGAAAATGGTTCCACCACTACAACCACAACCACAGCCACCTGGCTTTCTTTTGCAGAAGGCCTCGCTGTACGTGGGAGACCTGGACCCACAAGTCACAGAGTCCGACCTTGTCAAGGTGTTCAGCACAGTGGGGCCCATTGCCTCCGTTCGTCTCTGCCGTGAAAACCACACCCGCAAGTCCCTCCGCTATGCCTACGTCAACTTCCTCCATCACTACCACGGTAAATTAAAAGAACCCTCTGTTTCTTTCTCTCTGAAACTCTTTCTGTGTTGTCCATGTTTGTTTTGGGGTTTTCTTGGTCAATGCTGAAATGGGTGTGTGTTGGTTTTCTTGTTTGTCTAATGGGTTTGTGAGTTTTTTTGGTTTCTTGGGTTTTCTTACTCTGTTTTTTTTTTTTCTTCTCTGTCTCTGTCTCTGTTTTTGTATAGGTGTATGTGTACGTGTGTTTATGGTGTGTTTCTTGGTACTTGTAGTATTCTTGTTTATGAAGCGGGCTGTGATTGTTTGGTTTCCTTGGTTTTCTTTTGGAAATGGTGACTGAAAGTACTTCTCTCTCTCTAAAATCAATTTTCTATTTCTGTCTTTATGTCTAAGTGCATGCATGTATGTATTGTTGGGTTTTCTTCGTTAATTGTGACATGGGTACTTGTTATCTTTGTTGTTTGTGAAATAGTTCTGACTTCTATAGCTTTTTGTGCTTTGGGGGATTTTTAATCTCTGTTCTTTCCTAGAATTTCTAGGGTTTCCATGTTAATTATGGCTTGTGTGTTTCTCAAGTGGGGTTTGCTTATTTTGTTCTCCTTAGATCCTTGCAGTGCTCTTTTAAGTAGTTTACAAATGGTCATTTTGGTGTAATGGTGTATCTTTATCTTTCTTGAGAAACAAGTTATGTTTGCTTCATGTATGTTTGTTTTGCCTTAGCTTTCTTGCATTATATGTACTTTTGTTCATCAACCACATTATTTGGTTTCTTGATAACCGCTATTTTTTGTTTCTTTGACTAAATATTTGGTAACTAATCTCTGCTTGCTGAAGAAATTAGTTAAAAGAAGAAGATTTTTTAACTTACACTTTTATGTTCTTCTGTTTTCTTGAAAATGATAAACTAAACCAAGTTTGCCATTGGCCAATTAGTAGTCTTAGTCTTGGTTGAGCAGAGCATTTCGCAATTTCGGATCACAAATTATGATACATACTCTGTACCACACCCTACATTTTCTATTATCCTTCTCTTTCTTTCACTTTCTTAGCAAGCAAACAACAGTTTTAAGCTTCCATTTTTTGGCAGGGGGCTGGGAACTCTTGATTTATGTACTTCCATTGTTTAATTTATTGTTGGTTGCTGTAAGATAGTTTGGTTACTCCTTTGATGTAAATATCACAATATACTTTTGTTCCTCTGTTCTGATCAGCATCTATGGCTCTGGCTCGTCTAAATCACACCTATCTGAAGGCATTCCCCATGAGAATAATGTGGTGTCAAAGAGACCCTCTTCCAAGAAAGACTGGTGTTGGCAATCTCTTTGTGAAAAACCTAGCTCCTTCGATTGATAACATTCACTTGCATGCCATGTTCACTAGCTTTGGGACCATACTTTCCTGCAAGGTGGCTGAAGAAAATGGAAAGAGTAAGGGGTTTGGATTTGTCCAGTTTGAAACTGAGGAATCAGCTCTGGCTGCTCTTTATGCTCTCCATGGTTCAGTGATTGAGGGGAAGAAATTGTAAGTCTGTTGTGTATGTCAATCTGTTGTTCATCCTGTTCTCTATTCTCTTGTGTTATCTTGATTATATTTTTTTAACTTTTGCCCATTGATGAATCCTTTGGTCTTTTGGAATTTCAGATTTCCTTGAGATATTACTTTTTTGCTTATTCTGTTTTCATTTCTTGTTTGAATGTGAGAATAGTTTGTTGTCCAATTGTTTTGAATATTATGCCATTCAAGTTATGATAACTCCTTTTAGATTTTCCTGTGAAGTGGTTCTTAATTTGCTTCTTTTTCTCCTCTTATATCTGTTTTTATAAAATTGATCTCCAATGTGACCTTTGGATGGATACATGGGTTTCTTATATTTGTAACTTGTAGGTCTTTTATAATTATAATTATGTTTTTGCAATTAATTTTTTTTTGATTGTCTTCGTTTTCCATTAGATATGTGTCAAAGTTTATCAAGAAAAGTGAGAGGATGGCAGCACAAGATGAACTAAATTTCACAAATCTGTATGTGAAAAATCTGGGTGAAGATATGACAGAGGAGCTCCTTCGAGACCAGTTCTCCAAGTTTGGAAAGGTTTCTAATGTGACCATCATGAAGGATAGTGAGGGTAAATCAAGAGGTTTTGGTTTCGTCAACTTTGACTCATCAGAAGAGGCTAAGAATGCTGCTGGGGCTCTGAATGGTGCATTCATAGGTAAACATCCAACGTCTTCATTTCTGTTTCCCTTGGTTTTGAGTATTATTATGCAAAGAAAATTTCATTGATTAGTAAAATCAATTTGTGCATCAGGATCAAAATATCTGTTTGTAGGAAGGGCTCAAAGGAAAGCCGAGAGGGAAGAACTACTAAAACGTGCACACATGGAGAGGTACAACTGCCACAATGAGCAGTTGAAGGCTTCAAACTTGTATGTTAAGAACCTCAATGCATCAGTTGATGAAAACAAGTTAAAAGAACATTTCAGCACCTGTGGACAATTAATGTCAGTTAAAGTGATGCGCGATGGTAATGGGATTAGTAAAGGGTTTGGCTTTGTATGTTTCTCCAATCATGAAGATGCTATGAAAGCTTTAAGTACACTTAATGGTAAAATCTGCCTGTTTCTCTATTCCTCAATTAGGGGTAATTGATTAATAGCTGTCTTACTTGAGGTTAATTTTTTTGCAGGAACCATTTTGGAAGGAAGGCCTCTATATGTGGCTATGGCTCAGAGAAAAGAAGATCGCTTCAAGGCATTGCAAAATTCCCATCCTCAATTCTCAGCAAAAAATTTCTATCCTCTCAACTGGAATGTCCTCCCTGAGTTCCATCCTTTACTTCATCACTTCCCTCCTTCCCCTCCCTTAAACCATCTCCAGCCTGAACCAATCATGTATAACAATTTTCATACAAATGTTGGAGGACAATATCCTCTTGTGACACAGACTTTCCACGACCACTTCTCTGTTAGTGTAAGGAATTTTCTTAATTCTGTAACCAGGATTTTCGGTACAACGAGTCTATCTGTTTCTCAACTTATTCTTACATGAATGATGAAATTACAGGTTCCAACAAGGCAAAGAGAGTGGGGTGACACCAAAGATCAGGTGTACCAGCAGCACGTATGTTCTGTTTTCCTTTTTTCCAGAAAAGAAAAATGAATCTACTCTGAGTTGTTAGCAAATGACATCTCATAGCATACTCCATCCATAAAATAACTATTTTCTCTAACAAATGCATGGAATCTTGTAAAGGCTTACACATATGTGATGATATGACTCTCTAAGTTTGTTTTCTAGTGTTGCTTATTCTTGGTGTTTTGATTTTAAATCGAGCTATTAGGTTCTTTTGTTTTGTTCAGCTTTTCAGTGTTTTTATTTTTAAGGTCAACGACAAATGCCTAACGTTTCTGCTTGCATTTAAACTATGGGATTCCTGGAGATCAGAAACTTGACTCCAGAAAGAAGGGGATCAAGCGAAGTGGACCTGCGGTAACAGTCTATACTGGACCAGCAGGTACTAAAGGCAGAGCTCATGCTGCAGGAACATCACCTGGGAACTCCAAGAGGGGCTTGGGAAAATCTTTTTCACCCCCTTGCTGAGAATCTTCAGGTCTGTGACTCAAATTCTTTCTGACTTAGAGGATATGTCAATCCGTGAGGACTTTTTTATTTTGTGGGCAATGCCTACCAGCTATGATGAGCTTGATATTGAATTGATTCTCTCTCACCTCAATATGCTACACAGATAACAGGAATGCTGTTGGAGAACCAAGCTGCTTGACCCTCCAAATTCCTTAGGATGTTCAAGTTTTGGAGGAAAATGATAGAATCAAAGCAGAAGGCATTTTGTTGTTTTTAGATACTAACCTGGCCTTGGACAAATCTAACAAGTTCACTACTTTCTTCTCAAGTTTTCATCAAAAGGAATTTTTTTTTTTTGGCTCTACCGATAAGGGACCAGCAATGGATTTGTCAGCATTATCATGTATCTGAAATAGAACATACAAAACTATTCTGACCCTGCTGTTGTTTTTCTTTTCCATATTTTGTGTTTTGTTTGTTGTGGAGACATAATATGAGGTATTGGAATGGAACCAAAAATTAAAGTCTCATATGGATTGAATTACTTGCATGATTGCAAAGTTCGATTTCCATCTTCTCTTTTCCAAATGTATTGTGACTAATAGAATACTACATTTTCCTTGAAATTGATTTTGTTTGTATGGTAAACCATATGTGATACGTTATTTTGGCCTTTTCTTTTCCTCAATCAATTCGGCTATTATTCATACCAAATGTATCTTTTTAGATGAGAATAAGCCCAAAAACTATTAGTCCAAACCATTTGACTTCTTTCGAAGTTCTTAAGATTATAATTAAACTGCATAAAATATCCCCTGAGAGACAATAAATGTCCTCAGCTATAAGATTACTAATACATCTGTTGCAACCTTTCCATGATAGTAGATGAATAGCACAGTATTAGTCATCTTACATATATAAAAATAAATAATATATCACCATCA
>BKZX01032519.1:26560-37469 GCA_014362285.1 Fagus crenata
TCTAGTTAGCCAGCTAGCTGTAGTGCATAGTTAAATGATCGATATGGGCATGTTAATTAAGGAGGTGACACAAAATATGATTTTGGATAGAATAAAATAACAAAAAAGAATACATGTGGTTGATTCTGATTAGTTAAAAATCATCACCAATCCTAAATTTTTGGGATTAACGTTTTGTTTTATTGTTATATTATTTACCAAAAAATTTATTACTTCCAGGTTGTGTATCATGGGTAAAAGATTGGGTAAAAGATAGTTAAGTAGTGGAAAATTTTAACATGATAAGACTTGGTGTGTTGCCAATTCTATTAAAAATTATGTACACAAACCCTAAATATATTTTAACTGTGGCTATCATTAAGTCTTGAAACTTACGCAGGATCGAGATACCCGAGTGTACCAGCAGGACAGGTTGACACATGAGAGTCATGTTCAGTTGCAAAAGCCCTAGACAACCCAAAATCAGCTATCTTAGCTTGCATGTTTTCATTTAATAAGATGTTGGAGGTCTTTAAATCTCTATGGATTATAGGTGGCTTGCAACCATTGTGTAAATACTCCAACCCTGCAACTCCACCAGTAAGCCATTAGTAACTCATTCATGCAAACAAAGAAACAGATATTATAGAGGAATAATCATGTGATTGATCTTTTTCTAACCGTGTGCTGCATCCACTGCAATTTGAAGTCTCTGATTCCAGTTTAAGACATTTGTATTGGTCACTGCACCCAAAATGTAATAATTTATCTCTTTCAGTTGGGGTTGTTATGGAAGGTGACCCAGTTTTGCAATCACACCAAAAAATAAATAATAATTCTGAAATGGTCAACAAAAACAAATATCTTCATCTTTTTTGGAATTGACATATCTCAAGAGAGAGATTGTTAGGAATATTTATATTAACAATTTAGGGATACAAAAGACAAAAAAAATATAATAATAGGCCAAACATAAGAACCAACTAAAAGACGAAACAAAACTAAGTCACGGTATAATTATTCTAATTCCAACAACTACCAACACGAAGTGACTAGATATACTTTCTTGGTGGACACTACCAACAAACTGCAGTTATGGAACAGCCTTTCTCAAGACTAATCATGCTTTTCGTTTGATAAGTTAACATATGTTGACTGATAAATGAACGGCCCTTAAAAACAATATTGTTTATTTATGCCTGATAGATGTTGTTGTAGGTTGCCATTAGCCATGTACTCATAAATGAGCGCTTTGTTTTCACCCTCATCACAGTATCCAACGAGAAAGACCAAGTTTTTATGATGAACTATCATTAAGAGTTGTGCCTGCATTGTATCTCTCATGTAATCGTACTTCCAATACAAGATTAAAATTCAAATAATTAAAGAGAATTACTGCACTCCTATGTCTAACCTCTGCTCGAAATTCCTTATACCCTTGCTTTGATGATGGAGAGAGCAACTTAACAGCTACTTGAGTTTCATCTTCCAGAATGCCTAGGTAAACTTTTCCAAATCCTCCTTCTCCAATAATGGTCCTAAAGTTATTAGTTATTCTCATCACCTTAGAGTAGCTATATTTTCGATTCTTCAATTTGATGTTGGATTCTGACACCATCTCTACAATAAGGGAAATCATCACATGTAACACTATAAATCTATATAATATATAACAGCAGAAGACATGAGCGTTAAAACCAAGAATATCTTATATTATGACAAGTGGCATGTCTATCTATTGTTTAGATTTCTCAAGTAATACGTTATTTAAATAATTTGACTTAATACAATTTATTTATCAAACGATAAATACAAAATATCTTAAATAAAATATATTGAAGAACGTGTAGTTTTTGTTTGTCTATTTTTATTAATTTCAATTCATGCCAAAAACCTTTTAAATAAAAATAGATAATAACAAATTCTTTAAAATAAATTTCCTACTACTAAAAGACATCTTAATAAAATATATTTATCTAAGATTAATTCTTTATAAAAAAAGAAAAAAAAATAGATTAGTTCAATTTAATGATCAACACCAATTTTTTTTTTTAAGAAAAAAAAAAATACTAACCAACGTGTAAAATAAATCTCTTTTCCTACCAAACATTTAAAGAAAAAAAAATCACTTAATTAAGTTGACTTAATTCAATTTATTTATCAAAAGTCTCCTAATACTAAAAGACATCTTCATAAAATATTATAATATACGTTGTTTAAATAACTTGACTTAATGCAATTTATTTATCAAACGGTAAATAGATAATAACAAATTTTTGTTTAGATTTTCCAAGTGATACGTTGTTTAAATAATTTTACTTAATAAAATTTATTTATAAAACGGTAAACACAGAATATCTTAAAAAATATATATTGAAGAACGTGTAGTTTTGTTTGTATGTTTTTATTTATTTCAATTCATGCCAAAAACCTTTTAAATAAAAACATATAATAATAAATTCTTTAAAATTAATTTCTTACTACGAAAAGACATCTTAATAAAATATGTCAAAGAAAATTAAAACAATTATGTCAAACATGTAATAAAATTATAAAAATGACATTTTCAAAATGTCAACACCAATTTTTTTTTAAAAAGTCTTAAATAAATCTCCTATTCCTAAAAGATATCTTAACAAAATATATTTTTCTAAGAGAATTTAAAATAATTAGTTCAATTTAATGATATACGCCAAATTTTTTTATTTATAAACTTTATCCTTTTAAAATAGACTTCTATGAAAAGAAAAAAAAAAATAGCTACGTTACAAGAAGTCCAACACTTCTTATATTTCAATGAGAAAAAAAGAAAACAATTGATGGGAGATTTTTAAAACTAACGACCAAACAACCAAAAAAAAAATCCAGAAATTCTATAAATATAAATGATACTTCTCATTTTTATGAATTTTTTTTTAATAAAATTAATAAATAAAGAATATTGTAGTGTTACTGTGTTAAGAGTACTCTTTCAGTGAAAATGCATTAATTGGTGAACAATCATGTAAGATATCATTTGGTGAATAGATATACTCCTTGATGGAATGAGGATAAATAGAACATATTAAATTGAAGGGGCCAAAGTCTTGCATAATCTGCATACGCAACATCTAAACAATGGTAATCTGGTCAAGTTTAATTTGTTCTTTTACTTCTTTTTCTTTTTTATTTATTTATTTTTTCTATCATGATCTATTTTTACTTTTGTGTTTTTGTACGTTTATATGATTGCAATGAGCTTTTCCCGTAACAAACACTTATTCTTCTATAGATCTACTTCCACAGCCTCTGCATAATTTGTTTACCCAAGTTGTTATAACAACATTTTTCATGAGATCCATTCCAAGAATGTTAAATTCAGCATCCTTCCAATTGAAATTAGATCATATACATAAATTATGTGGTAATAAGTAATGATCCTTTTCATTTTTTTTATGGCCTTTGAATCCATATGATTTAATTATTGCCGTGTATTTCAAATAATTTATAAAATGTGATATTATGAAAACAGCATGGTACATTTCTTTAAGGATTCATAGGCAATTGAACTAAAGTAATATTTCATTTCTTACTTACTCTAACTTATTTTTTGTTTTATCAATTAAAGAGGACAATTTTTCCTCAATTATTATACAATTTCTAATTCCTTTTATTTTGTTGTTGTTGGTGGTGCAATTCCATCTATTTGTTATTATTAGTTTTATTAAACATAATTTCCATAAAATAATTTTGAATATATATTTTGATCATACACACATTATGTGTTTATATAGAGTTTTTTCCATGTATTGCACGGGTTATACGCTAGTAATAATAATAATAATGAAAAATGATTTTTATTTCCTTGATCTTGAATTACTTAATTTGGTTTAGTGGAGGTAGTTAGGGGTTAAATTCCTGTTACAATTGTTCTCCAATGGCTAGTGGTGCTACAGTTGTTTTTCTGTTATTTTCTGCAGTGAGTGAAACAGAGGTTGATGTACAGATTCATTTATTCAAAACAGAACTCCTTTTCTCTTCTGACCTTCCTTTTGCTAGTTTTCTTCAACAAGGGCATTATGAAAATGTATTCAAGTTTCCATGGGGATATGTAAACCCTGTTCTAAACCTCTCATGTATGTTTCTTGCTATCTATTCATCTCGAAATTTGTACTTATTTGCAGTAACCATTGTGTATCTTGAAATCTTATATTGTCTGTTAGGCTGGAGCTCTTGCCAATTTGCTTATTGATGCAATCCAGTAGTGGATCATTTGGCATAGTTTAATGATTGTCAGGTTGGTCACCGTTGTCTCTTGAGATCGACACTAACGTGGTGTTAGATTTTTATAGAGTTTCTATATTTTAGGAGGTATTGGTGTATCCTAGGAATCATACTAATAGTTTTGATTGGGTTTTAGATCTCTAATAAAAAGCCTAAACACTATGAATAGTAATAACAATTATAGAACCAGACAACAAAGAAAGACATACCTCGTGTTTTCCTTTTATAGATAGCCCGAGCACAAAATATGAACAGAAGGACCAAAACTACAACGGACGTTGCAACAAGTGCAACAATAAGCTCCTTTTCCTTCTTCTTCTCCTTCTTCGTACATGGAACTGAGAGACAAAGATCCGGCTTTTCGCCAAGACTTGCATATTCGTAACAAGCCATGGTAAGTAATTTTTGAAAAATAAATGAGGTTGACATATGGAATTACCTTTGGAAATACAAATGAAATCAGATTTACAAAACATATAAACTAATGAACAGTTGCTAAAAGGAAAAAGGTGTGGGGGGACTTGAAATTAGAACAACTAAGAAATTAAGAAACGTGAAATAATTTAAATAGGATGACAAATTAACTAACCTCAAGACCAATGATCCATCCCTAGACTTCTGTATAAGAGCCTCTGGAACCGAGCCATTGAGGTTGTTTCCACTTAAATTGCTGCAAATATAGTGTATATGGAATGTCATTTCCTACCCCTAAATTTAGGTTTATAATATCAAGCTTAAAGCTCAATAACATACAGGGTCTTCAAATTTGGCAATTGTGCTAAAAATTCTGGTATGTTCCCTGTCAATTCATTGTATGCTAAATCCCTGAAATTGAAAAAAAAAAAAAAGTCAACATTTAACAATTACTTTGTGCAAAGATATCCTTTGATACAATCATACAAAGTTAAACTATATCGCTTTGCTCCTTGAGAACCTAACATTTAATTACGGGGCTTGCATATAGGAAAATTATTCGATAATCCCGGAGCATAAATAAATACATATTCAATATTCTCACATGAGTGGTAGGTTCCACCATAAATTTAATGAGTGAGACCCACTATTCATGTGAGATGAGAGAATATATATATATATATATATATTTTTTTTTTTGAATAAAAATAGTAGAATTTTATTGAAAGAAGAAACATAATTACAAAAATTATAGCACATTCTGTAATTCAACAAGATAATCTTCCTATAGAATTCGAGAAAACAAAGAGAATAAGGCAAGGTTAATCTAGAGAGATAAGCTTGACTTAGATGAAAAGTGATTAAAATGGCTTAAACTTTCATTAGACTTTTACTGAGTATTTATACAGAAAGGTTTGAGTTTGTTAGATAACAACTCAAACAGTAATAACAAACTGAGCTTCTATTAGTTTCTAATTCTGTTATAACAAAATCCATTAAACTTGGGCACATGTCACACACGTGACTTTAAGTTAAGTTGATCTAAAGCTTAAGCTACAAGTAGTTTAGTATATGCTCAATACTAATGACTTAAACTATAGTAGCTTATGATATCTTCATCATCCCCCCTCAATCTTAGGGACGATGACCGTGAGATTGCGCCTGAGTTTGAGAAATCGATAAGTTGGAAGACTATTAGTGAAGATATCAGCTAATTGATCAACTGTGGAGACGAATTTGACCACAAGATCCTTTCAAAGAACTCGTTCTTGGACAAAGTGGAAATCAACCTCAATGTGTTTGGTTCGAGCATGGAATACTAGGTTCGAGGCAATAGCCAAAGCTGAGACATTATCACACCACAGAATAGGAGGATCAGTGAAATAAATGCCAAGGTCTTTGAGAAGGGAATGAACCTAACAAAGCTGGCAAAAGCAATAGCAAGTGCTCTATACTCTGATTCAGTAGAGGATCGAGAGACAGTGGGTTGTTTCTTTGCAAACCAGGTGACTGCATTATTGCCCAAGTAAACCAGGAAGCCAGAAGTGGACCTTCGATCATCTAGGTCCCCTGCCCAATCAACATTTGTGTAAGATGATAAATGGAGTGGACTAGGAGTGAATTCAATACCATGGTTGAATGTGCCTCAAATATATCTAAGAACTCTTTTGGTTGCAGCAAGGTGGGTAGTGGTTGCAGTAAACATATACTGACAAACTTGATGCACAACAAAGGAGATGTCTGGCCTTGTAAATGTGAGATAATGCAGAGCACCAACCATACTTCTGTAGACATGAGGATTAGGTAGAAGATCACCATCATGAAGAGAAAATCGAGTATTGGGATAGCTGGGAGATGAGGCAGGCTTACAGTCAAGCATATTGTGCTTTTTAAGTAAGTCCTGAGCATATTTGGACTGATTGAGATACAACCAAGAGGAAATTCTGGTGATTTGAAGTCCCAGAAAATAGTGCAGAGAGCCCAAGTCTTTCAAGTCAAAAATAGAGTTGAGCTGTTGAATGAGGTGATCCAAGAAGGTAGGAGTATTGCTGGTAAGCACAATGTCATCTACATATAGAAGTAGATATGCAATAACTTTGTTGTCCTTGTATATGAATAATGAAGAGTCTGCAGTTGAGGTTATGAAGCCCAAATGTAAAAGTTGAGTAGTAAAACTTTCAAACCAGGCCCTTGGAGCCTATTTTAGACCATAGATTGATTTATGGAGCTTGCAGACATAGTGTGGATGAATAGAGTCAATGTAGCCCTGAGGTTGAGTCATGTAGACTTCTTCTTTTAGAGTGTCATGTAGGAATGCATTCTTTACATCTAGCTATCTTAGGGGCCAGTTGAGAGAGACTACCAGTGAGAGAATAAGCCTAACAGTAGGAGGCTTAATAACTGGGCTGAAGGTCTCATATCAACTCCATATTGTTGATGAAAACCTTTAGCTATTAATCTAGCCTTGTACTTGGCTATAGAACCATCACTATGATGTTTTAGTTTGTAGACCCACTTACAACCTACCACATTCTTGGAAGCAGGTAATGGAACCAGAGACTAAGTGGCTTGTTGTTGAAAAGCTTGAAACTCTTCATCCATTGCTGTGCACCACTTAGGATGTTTAAAAGCCACTGTGTGGGAAGGAGGTTCTGTAACTATATAGTCAACAAGAGCTGCATAGGTGAGTTTGGGTTTAAAGATGCCATTCTTGCTCCTAGCTGCATAGGGTGAGGTATAGGATTGTGAAGTGATATATCTGTGGAGATAGGCTCAGGTAAAGATGTAGCAGTTGTATGGGGCAGAGAGATTGATGGTGAGGAGTCAAGCATAGCAGTAGTAGGTATAGGGATTTCTGATGAGACTGTAGGCATAGTAGTAGGAGCAAGTAAATGGGAGGGAAGGTCAATGAGGCCAATGGGTAAAGAGATAGAGTTTAAGGTAGGTGTATGTGTGTTTGTGGGACTGAGGTGTGTTGAAGTGAGGTCTGTAACAGATGCAGGAACAAAAACAGTGGTAATTGGACATTAACCAATGGATATTGGACTAGACTCATGAGAAGAAACCACATGATGGTGACTGCAAGAATGCGGTAAAAGTAGTGTATTGAGCCAAGAGTCAACAGATGAAGAGGAGGTTGAAAGTGTGGGTGAGCAGACCCTGGGATGTGAGAGACCAGGAAATATTGTCTCATTAAAAAGAACATGTCTTGATGTATATATTCAATGAGTGATTGGATCAAGACAATAGTAACCCTTTGTATGAAGAGGATAACCAAGAAACATAGGGTAGTTTTGGGAAACAATTTGTGTGAGTTATAGGGTGTAAGTAAAGGAAAACATTCACAACCAAAGGTTCTTAAATGTTTTAGATCAGGGGAAACTTTATAAAGAGCTTCCCATGGGGATTGATTACCTAGATTAGGAGTAGGTAATTTGTTAATAAGATGAGCTGCTATGGAAATAGCGTAGGACCAATATGACATTGGTAGTTTAGACTGGGAGAGAAGAGCTAATGCACACTGCACTAGATGTCTATGTTTTCTTTCTGCAATCCCATTTTGCTGTGGGGTGTGAGGACAATATTATTGGTGAATAATACCTTTTTATGAACAGAATTGATTAAAAGGTGTTGACAAAAATTCACCTCCACAATCATTTCTTAGAATTTTGATAGGTAAAGAGAATTGAGTCTCTAGCATTACTCTAAACTGAGTGAACACTTGAAAAGTGTTTGACTTATGTTTAAGCAAGTATACCTAGGTAAATTTGGTAAATTCATCCACAAACACAAGGTAAAATCTGAAAGCATCAGAAGCAATAATAGGAGCAAGGCCCTACAAGTCTGCATGTATCAACTCAAAAGGAGATGTAACAATTTTATTAAAAGTAGGAAATGGTAATTGATGCATCTTTCCTGCTAAGCAGTGTTGACAGTGTTCTGTTACAGTTTTTGAGTTAGAACCAGTGCTAAAGGAAGGAAAGATATTATGAAGGACATTAGAACTAGGATGCATTAGTCTACAGTGCCATAGATGCCACTTATTTGAGGAGATAGAGTGTGTAACACATGTTGTTTTATTTGCAGTAGAATGGAACAAATGAGACTGAATAGGATAGACATCATTGTTACTCAGGCCCTTGTAGGGAAGTCTCCCCGTAGGTAAATCCTGAATTAAGAGTTTCTTAGCATCAAAATAGCAACTGCAATTATTGTCAAGACATGGTTTATGCACAGAAAGAAGATTTGATGCTATTCTAGGCACATGAAGGACATTTCTGAATTGGAATTTATGATATTTGGTTTGGAGTTAAGAATTACCTATGTTTTGAATAGGAAGATTTTGCCCATTACCTATTGAGATTTGTTCCTGACCTTGGTAAGGTGCTTGAGGGCTGAGATTGTTGGCATTGGCTGTTATGTGATCTGTGGCTCTTGTGTCAGTGAGCCAAGTTTCTGCATTTTGAGTGTAATGCAGGTTAGAAATAGTAGCCATTGTAGCCAGCTTTGTGATAGGATTTTTGCCTTAGTGAGCAAAATTCATCCTGTTGTAACAGTCAATAGCATAGTGTCCCATCTTCTGACAGATCTGGCATGTAGGTCTCTCATTCTTGCCTTGAAAGGTAGCTTGAGGTGACTATGTTATAGATGAGTTCTGCTGTTGTTGGTACTGAGGTGAGTATTGAGGTGGATACTGAAGTGAGGGATTAGGTGAACTGAAGCTTTGATTAAAGCTTGAGTTTTGCCACAGCTTGAATTCCAGTTTCTGTAGTCAAGAACTGATTTGGTTTAGGAATGGATCCATCTAGATGATCTAGCATGGAATAAGCATCCAACACAGCAGTAATCTGAAGCTTCCATATCATATAGTTTGAGCTATCTAGCTTTGTGGACATGAGGTTTGACATATTATTGAATAGAAGTAGAGAGACTGGTTTGAAGGGATGTTCAAGGAAGCATTTGCAAAAGCCATGGTTATGGATCTTTAAAGCTCTGATACCATATAGAATTCAAGAAAACAAAGAGAATAAGGCAAGGTTAATCTAGAGAGATAAGCTTGACTTAAATAGAAAGTGATTAAAATGGCTTAAACTTTTATTAGACTTTCACTAAGTATTTATACAGAGAGGTTTGAGTTTGTTAGATAACAACTCAAACAGTAATAACAAACTTAGCTTCTATTAGTTTCTAATTCTGTTATAATAGAATCCATTAAATGTGGGCATATGTCACACACGTGACTTTAAGTTAAGTTGATCTAAAGCTTAAACTACAGGTAGTTTAGTATATGCTCAATACTAATGACTTAAACTACAGTAGCTTATGATATCTTCATCACTTCCAGCCAAACAGTAGTCTGGCTAAACTTAGATCCTAACTTAGCTAAACTCACAGCAGCAATATTCCGAACTTTTGAGACAGACAAAACTTCCCAAGAACGAAATTTGGGAATCAAGACCCAAATATCCTCCAACCACATGTCTGGATAATATCGCCCCTCTCCTGCCTACAGAATTGTGAGAGAAACAAGGAACGAAATCCTTCAAAAGGATATCAAAAAACCCCATCTCCAAAGCAAACTGGGTCGCCATCAAAGCACCGCTATACCAAAAGTAATCTCCACGGGAAGAAAAATAGACTACTCAATAATCATTCTTGCATATAAAGCTTAAAGTTTTGTCCTCAACAACTATACATTTAATTACAGTACGTGCATATAAAATTTAACACTTTGTCCTCCATAGTATAGATCACATTTACTTTCTAGTTTTATTGGGCGCAGAGAGATGCCTACAGAGTCCACTAAGACTCTATTCATATACATGTTTAGATATCACTTGAAGCCATAAGCTTCGTACGTCAACCAGGGTCGGCCCTGGGGTTTGGGTTGCTCAAGTCCATCACAATTTTAGTTGCCCACTTATTATTAAATATTAAAAAAATCATAAAAGTCCCAAAATTTTTTTTATGCAAAATAAATGTTACATTATGTTTTTAGCTTGAATTACATTGAAAAAAAAACAATTAAAACAAAATATAATCTCAGTTATAGTAATTATATGTCTAATAGTTTTTTAACTAAAAAATTCTTTATTATTAATTAAAAAAAAAAAAATAACGGTCTTATAAAGGACAATAAAATTAATACTAATAATAAATTAAAACTCATAAAAAAATCATTAGATAAGCACGGGAACACATTACACGACAATACAAAACAATGGCTTGCCCCACCCCACAAACCTGTCCCTAC
>BKZX01032519.1:62191-77750 GCA_014362285.1 Fagus crenata
AATGCTTTTGAGAAAAATAAACGAAAAAGAAAAAGAGAAAAACAGTACAAAGCAATGCGGTCCAATAAGTTTCTGCCTTCAGAGTTGCCCTAGTCCCAAACCAAGCAAGTATGCATAAAAACTAGTTCTAAAAACTAGTGTTATTAAACCCGGACCGGATCAATGGATCGACCCAGTAATCCGGTGAACTAGCACCTAAGTCGGTCTGGGTTTTTAATTAAACCATTTATGCTATTGACCCACCAAAACCCACTAAAACCCGGTGGGTTTTGTGCAAAACGTGTAACCTGGTTGGGTTATTAAAACCCGGCTTGGTTGCAATTTTTATGAAAATTATTCTTTTGGGTTTACTTTTCTTTTGGGTACCGGTAAGGTACGGTGGTACGGCAATTCCTAAAAAATTAGGGTACGGATACGGCGGGGTATATTTTTTATTATATATTTTTATATATTGTTATGCATATAATTTTTAAACATATGTGAATTTAAGAATAATTATGAAAAATAAAGTACATCCATTGTGTTCCTTATATATATTACAAACCAAGAATAAAAAAAGTAACTCATAATTCTAAATACAATCCTTGTAATAATAATAATAATACAAAGTAAACACAAAACATGGACTTGCAATTTTTTCTTTTAGAAGTCTCAGGCTTCTTTATTTCTTTAATAGTACTTTACTAAAAGTCTAGTACTTTCTTGCAAGTGGGTGGCTATGAAAGACTTAAGGAAAATCATGACCATATATTCAAAAAGTTGTTGGCTGTGAAATGTGAAGAGAGAGAGAAATATGCAGCCTGAGTTTGAAAAGGAAGGCAGAGAGAGAAGGGAGCTTCAACCTTCAAGCCCAACGGAGAGAGAGAAAGATGCCCAGTGAAAAGAAAAGGAAGTCGGAGAGAAAGAAGGAAGTTGCATGTCCAAATCGGAGCACCCCATTGATTTTCCGTTGCCGTAAGTCCAAATCGGAGTTCACTTTGCATCGTCACCGGTAAGCTGGGGATGTGAGAGTGGCGGTAGAGGGAGGATGGTAGAGAGAGACTGAGAGTTGAATAATTTTTGTCGGAAAATGATGTAGTTTTTGGCTACTTTTAGCCTTGCCCGTACCTGGAAATTTTTTTTTTTTTGGAAAAAATGGGGTACGCCAGGGGTATGCATTCAGCGGTACCCCGGCTGTACTCGTACCTCAGCAGTACCTGGTAAGGGTATGGCGCCCAAATTGCCATACCCATGCTTCATAGGGTGGCACTCATCGTTCTTCATGTTATGAGCAGGTAATGTGGAGTGTGGACACTACCACCTACATGAAGTTATGGAACAGCCTTTCTCTAGACTAATCATGCTTTTCGTTTGATAAGTTAACATATGTTGACTCATAAATGAACCGCCTTAAAAATAATATTGTTTATTTATACTTGATAGATGTTGTTGTAGGTTGCTATTAGTAGACTTGGCAAAATTGGACCCGAGCCCATTAACCCACCCGAACCCGGGGGTAAAATATGGGTATGGGTAAGGGATTTTCGAACCCGTCAAAAAACGGGTCAACCCGAACCCGACCCATTTAAAAATGGTCTGGGTCGGGTTGACCCGCGAGTCATGTGGGTTGACCTGTTTTGTAGGTTTTTTTATTTCTGCTTTTTCTTTTATTTTTCAGCGCCTCCACCACTCCAGCAACTGCACTCTGCCTCCACCACCAACTCTGCAACTGCACTCTGCCTCCACCACTCCAGCAACTCTGCAACTGCACTCTGCCTCCACCATTCCAACAACGTCGTTTTGTAAGGTTTTGTTTTTACTTTTTTTTTTTTTTTTTTTAAAAGGGCACTGGGGCAAACATATATATATATATATATATCAATATATCAATATCACATATTCATATTCACTGCAAACTAGTTATACAATTGGAAATCTTTGGCTAATGGATCATTGAGAACCAGTTACAAATTGATTTTGAGTTGTTATCAGAAAATAGTGATCCATATAAAAGACTTAATTGGGGTAAATTATGTATTAGTACCATCTGCATCGTTATGCTTTGACCATGCGATTAATTAGGCACACATTATATCTAAAGGTATGGCAATATTGAAACTGACTTTTCATACATCATGTTACTTTGTGTAACTTTTTCTCAACGTTACATCACTAAATAATTTTTTAATGGATTAATATCTTCAATTTTCACTATTGGATTATACATTCTCAATCTGCAGTATTGACGTCTTTTTGTAAGGTTTTGTTTTTACTTTTTTTTCTTTACAACACAATCTTTTTTATAGAATATTATTCAGTTATTGACGTCTTTAGTTCTGACTGAGTATTGACGTCTTTAGTTCTGAGTATATAAATTTTTTTTTTCTTGCTTATTTAATGTTTGCGACGTCTTTTTTTTTTTTTTTTGATGAGTAATGTTTGCGACGTCTTGATTGCTTTTCTTAATTCCTTTCAATCATGTATTCAGTATTCTGTTTCTGTATAGTATGTTTACACTTTATAATGTTTGTGAAATCAACTAATCTGCCGCAGATGATTATGTATCCAAGGATTGTTATTTATCCTTTGCTAACATAGTCACATGTGATTGCCTTGATGTTTCGGATAAAACTTTATAATAGCATGGTGGAAAAAGAGGGTACTGTGTGTCTGTGTTTTCTTTTATTTTTCAACGCTTCCAATTGCACTATTGGTCTGTTGTAGTCACAAATCTGAAATGTGAAACCTACAATATTCTATATTATTATAATATTATATTATCTACAGTATTCTTTGCCAATATCATATTCTCATATTCACTAAAATGTTATTTGAATGTGATGTGACTGATTTCTCTATTATTTAGATGCTCTGTTATTGTGTATGTTATTCAAACGTTTTGAATGTGTTGATCTGTTAGTAATTTTGTTTGTATTTTCTTAAGTAGAGTATTATGGCAGAGTCTCCGCCTATAGATTTGGAAATTTTGGATAGTGATGATGAAGATGCTGTAATTATGAAGAGTCCTCCTCCTAATCCTGCTGCACCATCTCCAGCTCCTTTGAAGAAAATGAAAAAAACCATTTCTGTTGTATGGGATGATTTTAAAAAATTGCCTATTGGTCTTGATGGGAGATCTAGAGCAAAGTGTAAATGGTGTGGGAAAACGTATGGGTCAGAAAGTAGTAATGGGACAAAAAACATGCTTCGCCATATTCCTAAATGCCCCAGACGTAATCATAAGGATATAGAAAAGATGCATGAAAGACAAGAACAAAAAATGTTTACAAGAAAAATAAAGTAAGAAGAGTATCGTGAGAAGGTAGCTAAGGCTATTATCAAGCATAATTATTCATTTATCTCTGTGGAGCATGAAGGCAATAGAGATGTTTATAGCTACCTAAATCCAGATGTTAAACATATTTCTAGGAATACTGCAAAAGCTGATGTTCTAAAAGTTCACAGGAAAGAGAAAGACAACATTAGAAATATGTTAAAGTCAATTCCTGGTAGAATATGTTTGACTTCGGATTTATGGACTTCTATTACAACAGAGGGTTATATTTGTCTCACGGCACATTATGTGGATGAGAATTGGAAATTGAAAGGCATCATCTTGAATTTTTGTCATATGCCACCTCCACACACGGGAATAGCTTTGTCAGAGAAAATTTTCAAGTTTTTGAAAGATTGGGGTATTGAGGAGAAAGTCTTTTCCATCACCTTAGATAATGCATATAATAATGATAATATGCAGGATTTGTTGAAGGCAAAATTTAACTTGCGGAATTTATTGTTATGTGGTGGTGCTTTTTTTCATGTGCGTTGTGGTGCTCATGTATTGAATCTTATTGTTCAAGAAGGATTGAAAGTAATAGATAAATCAGTGTCTAAGATCCGAGAAACTGTGAAATATATTAAAGGATTAGAGATAAGAATTTGCAAGTTCGAGGAATGTGCCCAACAACTTGGTATAAGGACGGCAAAGGGCTTACGTCTAGATGTGACTACTAGATGGAATGCGACATATGATATATATGTTTGAATCTGCTATGAAATATCGTCGTGTGTTTGCCCATTTGGAAATAGAAGATGCTAATTACAAGCATTGCCCATCAAATGATGAGTGGAATAGAGTTGAGAGGATAGCTCGATTCTTGAAACCTTTTTATGACATTACAACTCTATTTTCTGGAACCGATTACCCCACTGCAAATTTATATTTCCATGGAGTATCTCAGATTGAATTGCTCTTACTTGAGGAAATAGAGAGTCCAGATATATTTATCAATGACATGGCACAATGGATGAAAGAAAAATTTGATAAATATTGGGATTCTTATAGTGTGGTGCTAGCTTGTGCTGTTGTTCTTGATCCAAGGTATAAGTTAGATTTTGTGGACTATATTTTCAAGAAGATAAAGTCAAATGACTTAACTGCCAAGACAAAGTTGCAGCACGTTCGTACACAATTGTATCAACTTTTTTCAGAATATGAACACCAGAAGCCTATGGTCACTGAAAATGTGTCATCTTGTGTTGGGAGTTCTAGTCATTCTTCTGCACCTAGTGGCGTTGATCATGAGGAAGATATGGAAGTTGATGTAAGTAATTCATTTTTAATGATAAAAGTTGGAATGTTGTGTCATATTTTACTAATTCTAATTTGTTTTGAATGATTAGGAATTTGACTATTATGAAAGTTCTGTTTTTGGCAACACAAAAAAATCTCAATTGGACTTATATTTGGAAGAACCAAGACTTAACCGTAAGCAATATGCAAAATTGGATGTTCTCTCTTGGTGGAAACAGAATGACAATCGGTTTTCTGAGCTCTCCTTAATAACACGCGATCTCTTAAGCATTCCTATAACTACAGTGGCTTCTGAATCAACTTTTAGCATTGGAAGCAAAATTCTTAATCAGTATCGATCATGTCTTCTACCAAAGAATGTGGAAGCTTTGATTTGCACCCGAACTTGGTTATGTGGATTTGAAGGTAATATTTTAATCCATTTATAGAATAGTCATAGTTATAAAATTTTAATTCGTTATTAACCCGTTTCCATTTTATACTAAAGTTATACTAAAATTTTGTATTATAGCTGAAAATGCTAATGATATTACTCACCAACTTGAGGTGAAATTATCAAGTATGAACATTTCCACTGTCAGATCTGCTACTAATGTTGATTAGATTGAGGTATAATTCAATTTAATTATTTACTTATTTTTCTTTACCTCATGTTATGTTCTATTCTTGTAGCTTTATTTATTTAATTATCTTGGTAGGTAATTTAAATTTATTTATATTTTATAGGCAACAGGTGGACCTGAGGAGATTGATACTTCATATAATCATATGGTTGAAGACTTTTGGTTTTTTTTTTTTCCTGTTCTTTTGTGGCACCTAAGGAGATTGATACTTCATATGGTTCAAGACTTTATTTTTATTTTTTTCCTATTCTTTTGTGGTGATAAGATTAGTAAATTTTGGATTGTATAAACTTAAATTTTATGTTTTATAATTTTATTTAAATTAGACAGTTAGGTGGTATTATTTAATATTTTTGTATTGTTTTTGTTTATTTGTTCTCAATTTCTCATGTGATGTGAGTATTGAAAGGAACTAAGGAAGACAAAGATAACTCAATGATAAATTTTATTTTTTGATAAAAACTCAATGATAAATTTAGGACGATAAGATCAAGTTTCTTTTCATTTACATATATATTTTTGTTCATGTGTAAAAATACGGGTCAACCCGGTTTTGACCCAACCCTTAAAAGATAGGATACGGGTCATAGGTTTTGATTCCCATTTAGGACGACCTGTTTTTTTACCCGAACCCGTCTGACCCGAACCCAGATGGGTCGAACTTGAACCCGGTTGACCTGACCCGTTTGCCAGGTCTAGCCATTAGCCATGTACTCATAAATGAGCGCTTTGTTTTCAACCTCATCACAATATCCAATGAGAAAGACCAAGTTTTTATGATGAACTATCATTAAGAGTTGTGCCTGCATTGTATCTCTCATGTAATCGTGCTTCCAATACAAGATTAAAATTCAAATAATTAAAGAGAATTACTGCACTCCTATGTCTAACCTCTACTCGAAATTCCTTATACCCTTTTTATGATGATGGAGAGAGCAACTTAACAGCTACTTGAGTTTCATCTTCCAGAATGCCTAGGTAAGCTTTTCCAAATCCTCCTTCTCCGATGATGGTCCTAAAGTTAATAGTTATTCTCATCACCTCAGAGTAGCTATATTGTCGATTCTTCAATTTGATGTTGGATTCTGACACCATCTCTACAATAAGGGAAATCTGTTTAAACAAAACTTAATTTTATTAATTAATCAAGTTCAACATCCAGTTTTATCCAAACTGATCACTAATTATCCAACTTCTGCAAATCAAAAGGGTGTTTCTAGTCCGAATTATGCCTTAATGATAAAGGACTTGGTTCGATCCAGCAATGGTAAATACTTAACTAATTCACTTGCAATTTTACTGTTGGAATTTATGTTTAAACGATCTCTAAGATAAACTTGAATAATCAAATTCAATATCTCGAGATGAATCTACTGTTTATTCTTTATAATTGTATGCAACTTTGAATTCAACAAAGCAGTAAATAAGAATAAATTGAAGAATCTTTATTATTAAACTGTAAGTAAGTACAATCACTTCGAACTAAACAAGAACAACAGAAACTTACAAAAGGAGAAGTTTCCTGCCACTCTCAAACACTTCAAGGATCCAAACAGCAAGATCTGTCTCTCACTCAAACTGAAATCACACTTAATACACTCAAACGCACTGAATTACACTGTTTCACACTCTAAATTGCACTCGAACACACTTAAGATCACACTTAAACACACTTAAAAACACACTTTGAACACACTTTAAACACACTTTGAATCACAATTGAACTCTTGAACTCTCTGGAAAATACGCGGGAGCTGTAACTATTTTCTTCTCTTCTATTTATACCTTCCTCGAGCAGCAGTTTCTTTAATTGAACAATTACTTTATTCATTTTGAATTTCAATCAACAAGAGATCCGGTTCAATACCAAATAACAACTTTCTTGGAGATGATAACACTTGTCATATAAGCTTTCAGATTACAAGTAAACTGTTACTTAGCAGTTCTTTCAAGATCGAACTGCTCATAACCGTTTTTAACTCAGTTTAAACATAACCTCGAGGTAATACTGAGTTTTAACATTTTGGGCTTTTATTCAAATAAAGCAACTTGTCTCATTTAAGCCCAAACAATGAGTCTGGTCTTTTAAACAAATAACTCAATTCGGCCCAATATTATTAATAGGCCCAAAAGTTATTTTTATGTGCAAACAAAATCATCACATGTAACACTATAAATAATAATAATAATAATAATGAAAAATGATTTTTTATTTCCTTAATCTTGAATTACTTAATTTGGTTTAGTGGAGGTAGTTAGGGGTTAATTCCTGTTACAATTGTTCTCCAATGGCTAGTGGTGCTACAGTTGTTTTTCTGTTATTTTCTGCAGTGAGTGAAGCAGAGGTTGATGTACAGATTCATTTATTCAAAACAGAACTCCTTTTCTCTTCTGACCTTCCTTTTGCTAGTTTTCTTCAACAAGGGCATTATGAAAATGTATTCAACTTTCCATGGGGATATGTAAACCCTGTTCTAAACCTCTCATATATGTTTCTTGCTATCTATTCATCTCGAAATTTGTACTTATTTGCAGTAAAGATTGTGTATCCTGAAATCTTATATTGTCTGTTGGGCTGGAGCTCTTGCCAATTTGCTTATTGATGCAATCCAGTAGTGGATCATTTGGCATAGTTTAATGATTGTCTGGTTGGTCACCGTTGTCTCTTGAGATCGACACTAACGTGGTATTAGATTTTTATATTGAGTTTCTATATTTTAGGAGGTATTGGTGTATCCTAGGAATCATACTAATAGTTTTGATTGGGTTTTAGATCTCTAATAAAAAACCTGAACACTATGAATAGTAATAACAATTATAGAACCAGACAATAAAGAAAGACATACCTCGTGTTTTCCTTTTATAGATAGCCCGAGCACAAAATATGAACAGAAGGACCAAAACTACAACGGACGTCGCAACAAGTACAACAATAAGCTCCTTTTCCTTCTTCTTCTTCTTCTTTGTACATGGAACTGAGAGACAAAGATCCGGCTTTTTGCCAAGACTTGCATATACGTGACAAGCCATGGTAAGTAAGTTTTTGAAAAATAAATAGGTTGACATATGGAATTACCTTTGGAAATATAAATGAAATCAGATTTACAAAACATATGAAATAATGAACAGTTGCTAAAAGGAAAAAGGGTGTGGGGGGACTTAAAATTAGAACTAAGAAATTAAGAAACGTGAAATAATTTAAATAGGATGAAGAACTAACCTCAAGACCAATGATCCATCCCTAGACTTCTGTATAAGAGCCTCTGGAACCGAGCCATTGAGCTTGTTTCCACTTAAATTGCTGCAAATATAGTGTATATAGAATATGTCATTTCCTACCC
Organism: Fagus crenata; assembly: GCA_014362285.1. Lineage (NCBI taxonomy): Eukaryota > Viridiplantae > Streptophyta > Magnoliopsida > Fagales > Fagaceae > Fagus > Fagus crenata. The sequence goes on from BKZX01032519.1 coordinate 70,729, forward strand.
CTAAATTTAGGTTTATAATATCAAGCTTAAAGCTCAATAAAATACAGGGTCTTCAAATTTGGCAATTGTGCTAAAAATTCTGGTACGCTCCCTGTCAAATCATTGTATGATAAATCCCTGAAATTGAAAAAAAGAAAGAACAAAAAAAAAGTCAACATTTAACAATAACTTTGGCAAAGATATTCTTTGATATGAAGTTAAACAATATTTATTTTGTCCTTGAGAACCTCACATTTAATTACAGGGCTTGCATGTAAAGCTTAAAGCTCTGTCCTCAACAACCATACATTTAATTACAGGACTTGCATATAACATTTAACACTTTTTCCCCCACAATATCGATCACATTTACTTTCTAATTTTATTGGGGGGAGAGAGATACCTAGAGGGTCCACTAAGACTCTATTCATATACATGTTTAGATATCACTCGAACCCAAAAGCTTCGTACATCAACTACTAGTTTTTCTGATTTTTCCTGCATGTCCGAACTCAAAAATCACACTGTGCACTCACTGGAAAACCGAATGCTAAAATTATATCCCATTCCCACTTTTACTTACAAGTACTGGAGTGCTGTGAGGCTGGAGAGTGAAGTAGCTATCTCCCCTGTCAATTTGCCTGAGCTCAAGTTCCTGCTTGTAATTTATCAAAGAAGAAAGAGTTGGTACCATTGCCAAAAAGAGAATTTCCAAATTCAAACACACACACAAACGAACGTATTTAATGAATGTTTTGAGCATTCCATCAAAATGAAATTTCAAAAAGCACCCGGCATTTTCTTTTTTAATTGCATATGAAAAAAAGGAACTTATTTCATCTTAAACTTTTCATTTAAAGATTGTTCCCAGTTAAATTTCTGCATTGACAACTTCAAATAAATCGAGTTTCCTACCCTAAAAGTTGTATCACACTCACAGAGCTCAATTACTTACAGGACTTTCAAATCCAAGTATTGCAATTTATAAAGAGATATGTATATTAAAATAGAAGCAATCAAGATCAAAGAAGAATTAGAGTCAAACTACAGAGAGTGTTAAACTACAAGTAGTTAAAGTTTACAACAATGCTACAAGTTGTTTGTATTAATTCATTGTATCAGTTAGTTCGTTACAATGACATACACGTGTAAATTGTTAATTGGTAGGAAGAGTTAGTGCAGTTAGTTAGAAACTGAAAGTTTGTTAGTTTAGATTCCGTGCTTAACTCTGATGGTAGTGCTCGTGTTCTACTTAGCAATTATATAAACAAATCTCATGTTATTGTAAATTAATTAATCATTTTAATCTCACTCTAGATCTTAATTCTCTCAATATCTCTTTCACTTTTACCTCCTATATGTACGTGTACACATTTGGGCATGCGTTGCAGCATTCATCCATTAAATATTTAGATTGAAACCACCCTTCTGAATTCACAATTCGTAGAAATATAATCAACCCCAGCTTGGTTTTTTGAATGGCGCATGTTTTAATTAAACTACTAGCACTTTTTTTGATGGTCCAGTTATTGTAATGGATTCGTACTCGAATTTTTTGCTTTAGAAAATAAATATATAAATTGAACTTCCATTGGTTTTACATGTGTTGGAAATGCACTCACAGTGAAGTGATTCTTGGAGCATCGTCTGAATTGCAAGTCAAACCACTCCATGCATATATTTGTGGGGCACATGGGTCTCCTTGCCAGTCGTCCCTAGAGATACTGTTCGTTTGTTTGATGTCCATGATAGCAGCAACTGTATATTTATTAGAAGAAATATTACTTAAGATTATAATCATTCAAGGTAAAAAGTGAAAGGAAGGAGGGATTGGAATATTTGTTATACACAATATGATATCAACGGACTGGAAATTAAAAAAAAAAAAAGAAGTTATTTTATAATTAAATTTGTTATATTTACCTTATTCCCTATAGAAACATTTCTGGTCCGCCAGTGAAAATATATGATGTGCATTTTATGAATATTTGTAAATGCAGGAGGTTACATAAATTATATATATTATTAATAAGTTATTTTTTGACTTAAAGGGTGCATTTATATGATGTGCATTCTGTAAATATTACTAAATAAAGAGATGCTATTATCCAAAAGTTGATAGTTCGCTGTCTCCTCTGATCTCCAATAGATAACATAATTGGCTGGGATACGGTTCATGAATATCCCGCTTTCCCCTCATCATATGTGTCTACATTCAACATGTTCATATATAGTAATAGACTCTATTCTTCAATTCTAAGTTCAGCTATCATTTTATGGCCTTCAATTTTTGTTTTTAAAATTTTTACCTAGTAAACTAACATTCAGGTCAAGCAAACAAACACTAAGGACACGTTTGGTATATTGTAATAGTTATTACACTGTAATAGGAATCAGTATTACAAAAAATAAAAGAAGTTGTAATGTAATAATTATTATCATTCATCTGTTTGGTGACAACACATAAATAGAATCATGAATCTGTATTCTATATTTTACTACAATATGATTAATATACGAGTATTAATAATTTTAAAACTTTTTGGAGACTTAGATTTTAAATGTTATATATATATATATATATATAGAGAGAGAGAGAGAGAGAGAGAGAGAGAGAGAGAGAGAGAGAGAGATAAATTTACAAAAAAGTGGTAGTCAACTATGGTTTTTAGGATTTTTTTAATTTGAGCTATTACGTGATCTAAGTAACAACTATTACTGTCATTTTGATAAGGAATAGTTATTCCTCATTTTAAAAAATAGTCATTCCTAAGGAATAATTATTATCTGTAATGAAAGCGTAATCAAACAACCAAATAGTTTTTTTTTTTTGGTAAAAAGGGAATATATAAATTACGAGCTAATCAAATGGAAAAGAGTAGCACTCGATATATCAATAGCCAAAGCCTCCAGCACATATGTTGGGGGCATTAGAAAAAGAAATAAAATCCGGTCTCTGGTCGCAGCCAGTTTTTGCAAGTAAGTCAGCACAACCATTCGCTTTCTTGAAGATGTGCTTGAGCGAACATCTCTCAAATCTCTCCATTAAGGACCTGCAATCAGTCACAATGGTACTAAAAAAAGCATTAGGGGTAGTAATGGAGTTAACAAGCTCAACTGTAACTAAAGAATCCATTTCAATCTCAAGGTTAAGAATCCCAAGATCAATGGCTAGATTTAAACCATCTTTGAGAGCCCGCAATTCAGCCTGAACACTAATTGTGATACCAATGGCCCGAGAAAAACCACCCACCCAATCACCTACAAGATTACGGATAACTCCCCCACCCCCTGCCAAACCTAGATTTCCCAATGATGAACCATCCGTATTCAATTTAAACCAATCCAAAGGAGGAACAACCCACTTAATAGGAGTAGAGATCATATGTTTTACTTTGGAGTAATTGCCAATAAGATAAAAGAATTCAGATGCATATGAAATGGCATTTACCACAGGATCCAAAAAGTGTGAGTTAGGTTTAAAGACAAATTGGTTCCTTCTCAACCATAAGCTCCAAATACCAAAGGAAAACAGAGATTGCCAAGGAATTTTATGATCATGAGTAGAAGTGGCAATACAATTAGAATGAAATCCAATCAAACAATGATGCTGAATAAAAGTGATTACCCAAGGATGGAAATCGAAAAGAGCTCCAAAAAGCAATGGAATCAAGGCAATCTCTAAGCATATGGATTAATGATTCATTAGGGGCCAAACATCTAAGACAAAAAGTAGGGATATTAATGCCACGAGAAGCAAGAATTTCCCGCACAAGAACACTAAAATGGTAACAGTGCCAAAGAAAAAACATAATTCTAGGACTAGTCCTAACTTTCCAAATCTAGGAGGAAGGATTAAGACTAGAGCATTCAGAAAATTTGTTGCAGGCAATAGAATATGCTTTGCCAAGATTAAATTCACCCCCAACTGAGTCCCAAACACGCTTGTCAACAAGAGGCCTATTAGGGCAAACCGAAATTGCCTTAATAGACTCTCGGATATAAGTAGGAATATCAAGGGATAGGGTTGAAAGATTCCACATACTCACACCCTCAACAACATTACAAACTCTGAGAGAATCCTCCCAAGAGGACAAAGGCCTATCACCAACCCATAAATCATGCCAAAAGGAGATCCCCTGACCATTGTTAACCACCCATCTAAGACCTTTCCTAAACACCTCATGACCCTTCTTCAAACCTTTCCAATTACTAGACCCACTCCTATGAGTTCCCAATCTCTCATCCATAATGCCATTAGGACAATACTTTGCAATCAAAGTTTTGGCCCATAAGGAGTTAGGATCTTCCATAACTCTCCAATTCAGCTTAGCAAGAAGAGCAACATTACAAGACTTATTTCAGTGTACCAAACGTGGCCTAAATCATTTGTCCGCACACGTGGACTTCCATGTTTTAGTCCAGTTTTTGTTTTGTTTAGTTCACACACTAAGTACTTCCTCCCCATACACGCTATAAAAAGAAAGATGCATATATATATATATATATATCCAATGTATGAGATAATCACACCTCCAAAAATAATGAATAATAGATTAAAGAACATACCATCTCTTGCGTCGGTTGGTTTGAATGGGAGGGAAAGTATGTTGTAAACCTCAAACGCGTTGAGAATGGGGGGAAGGTCAGAGCCTGTTGTTGCATTAATAGAAAAACTAAAATGCCCTTTGAATATTCGATTGAGACATATGGACAGTGGCTTGGAGTTGTCAAGAGTTATAGGTTCTGAGGTATAGTCTCCCCCATTCACAGCAATAATGAATTCTCTTTTCTTTCCTTGCGTAAGTTTAGCGATTTCAGCAAAGTGAAAGCAGACATAACATTTAAAGGAGTCTCCAGAACTCAGGTCAAAACGTAAGGCATGATCATAAGTAGGTGGCTGAACGACGGTTCTCAACACTTGTTCAGGTGGTCTATAACTATCGTTGTTGCCCTGTACGTCAATAGATGAGGAGGTATTTATCGGAACCTAGTTCGAAAACTTATTAACAGAATACCAGAAGCGGTCATAAACGTCGTTCTTGTACCTAGAACGGGAAAACAAGGTCATTGTTGCGTTAAAATTTTCAGAGGCAAAAATCCAACCTTTTAAAATCCCGTGTCCAAATTTGACAAGAACCAAAAGTATAATTTGAGAAAAAAAAAAAAAACTATAGCTGATTCACCTGACAAACACCTTATCACTTGAGGTGCCCATGTCGTATCGCCAGCCGTTATTTAGCGCTGCCAAGTCAATTGAGTAAAGGGACTTGTCCAATTCCAAAGGACATAACTCCAAGGCCGAAATGAAAGGTATTCCAGACCCCGTGTTTATCAAACAGACATATATGGTGTCAGATGTGGGAACATGAATGATATCGGGATAAATTATATATGATACATTATCAAGTTCCACCGTGAACCAATAATTAACCCCGACATATACGTCGAACTTCGGAATTTGATTCTTATTGTCATAATTTCCGTAATAAAAGAAAGCCCTGATGAGATAATTGTTACTTTTGCCTTGTTCAAGTTTCAGGGTGTAACAACTCTTTGTACCTTGCGGAAAGCTTCTCAGATTATTTACTAGCCGCCCATAATCATAATTTGAAGAGTAGTACTCGGGGGTTATGTAGTTATTTGTCCCAGTATCTATAAAACTTGTATCTGACTTGTAAAATAAACCAGTGCCTTCATCCCAGTAATCGTTGGTTGCCCCACAATCAATGATTATGAACCCTAGAAATTAATGCCAAAGAGGAGAGAGATATAGATTTAGTTTAGACATACTAATCAATATGTAAAGTCAAGTAGAATTCAATTTGAATTTTTTTTTTTTTTTTTTTGATGGGATCTCGGTGGCAAAACTTACTCAAATCCAACCAAAACCCATCCAAACCCACTTATTTAATAAATGAGTCAAATGAGTATTGACCTAATTAGACTCAATTAAAATGAGTACTAAATGAGTTTTAATGGATACCTAATAAATTACATAAAATTTACCATAGCCCATATTTATATACTTGATTGATATTTTCTTCATTTTGTAGGTGTTAGGCGTATTTTTTGTCATTTTGAAAGTTATGGGTGTATTTTGATTATCTATATACATACATCATAGGGTAAAATAGTGGGTTGGGTTTTATTTATAATAATTCGATTGGGTTGGATATTGCTATTAACTAGATTGTTAAATGGGTAATAAATGGATAAATGAGTTTTAAGTACCCAATCCATTTATGATGCATCGAGTCCCACTGTCCCACCCAATTGTCACCCCTAGTATTAGGACCACTCATTTTCTCAAAATACTAAGGCTCCGTTTGTTTCAATGTAAAACATTTTTTGGAAAACGACTCATTTTCTAAAAAATATTTTCTAGAAAACTAACTCATTTTCCTATGTTTGGTAACAACTTTGAAAATAAGTTAGAAAACATTTTCTAGTGTTTGGTACGCACAAAAATATCATTTTCCAAAATTCATTTTCTAGAAAAGATTTTCTGGTGTTTGGTATAACCAACTATATAATAATCCAAAAACATTATAAAATAATAATAAAAATAAAAATCACTCATAATTCAAAAAATTAAAAAAAAATCAACTATATTTCTCATAATTCAAAATAATCATACTTCACAAAATTCCAAATAGACTAAATAGACAATCACAAATAGACACTTTCAAGCTATGAACTGCTCTTTTGTTTCTGAAGGTCTCAAAATCTTCTCAAACTCCTTTACTATTTGCATACCCAGCTCCCTAGAAGGAGCCACAATTACTGCTTCTATCTCCATTTTATTCACAAGTTTGCTATCATCATCAGAAGGTTTCTTTCTCAGTAATGGGCACTAATAACTCGATATTGCAGCTCTCATGGGCACTAATAACTCGATATTCCATCTCTCATGTTCAACCACGAAATTCACAATCATAGAGCTGCTAGAGCAGATAATGCTAATTATGTTCATTACTTTACAAAATATACAAACTGAAAGCTTCCATGGCCATTCATAATATTAACGAATTGATTATATC
>BKZX01032546.1:0-16740 GCA_014362285.1 Fagus crenata
TGTGTGTGTGTGTTGTAAATAGAAGCATCATTTGTGTAGAAATCATATGACATAGTTGAATTCCACATCAAAAGATTCAAAACTCCAATCGTTTATCTTTTGTAATCTCTCGTTAGTTTAGTCTCACTTGTAGTGTAGTTTAAGTTCCTTAATGTAAGTAAATTTAATTTCAACACTAGTTTACCGCTTAATTAAGTTTAGCTTAGTAATCAATTATTGTTAACTTAGTCACGTTCAATCACCTTTAGGTTAGTAAGTGACTAATGGAACGTGTTATCTTTTGCTTGTTTTTAGGTGAATTGATTATGTTTTTTGTTTACCGAATGATCCATTTTTTTAATTTATTTTTTATGAATAATAAGAACTTCATTAAAAATCAAAGCAATGGAAAACTTTCAGTCAACCGAGATGGAAAGAAACTAAAGTGATTCCACAACAAAACCGAAGACCCTATAATAGGGGTGTCAAAAATCACATACATCATTAAACCAATACCCTAATCCTAGGGTGGTAACAACAACAACAACAACAGAGCAAACAAAAACACAACAACATAAAACACAATAAACAACAACATAAAAACAAAAAGACTTGAAGAGAATTCGATCGATGGGAAGAGTAGCAGCAGTTGGAGATGTCTGGTGCGACAAGCTTAGAGCTATGGTCTCAACTGAGCAACCAATTACAAGGAAGTTGAATCAAGTTGTCCATGACAATGGATACCATGCAATTCGGGTATTAGGGCTCTCCGAAAGGAGGAGCCTTGCTAGATTTACTCCTAAGTCTTTTTTGCTAAATCACTTAGAGGGTAGACGAGAAAATTTTGAAATGGAAGGAGACCCCAAACTCACTACCAACTGAGTATCCACGATCGCTGGAGATCTCGTCGCCAATAGAAAGGAATAAGTCTTGATTTTGATAGAGAGAGAGAGTACTAGAGTCTCGAGCCGTCCAAAAACTCAAGTGAGGGACAAAATAACCCGCAACAAGGTGGCAGATTGGAGTGAAGAAAAATAGGGAAAACCTCTTAAGGGGTGAAAGGAGAGCGATGGCGGCGACAACAACTCGCAAGGAGGGCAAGTGTCGCGCGTCCCTGATCGGACCACCATCGGTTACAATTGCCCTCACATAGACGTGAAGGTGGGATGCGCAACCCCAGAAATGAGGAAAATGAGGTGTCAGAGGGGGGGATGTGGGGCGGCGCTTGGGTAAGGGAAATGGAGAAGGTGGTCGGCAGCTAGGGCAAGGGAAAATGAGAGAGGGGGGGTCAAGGGGGGGGGCTTGGGTTTCGGGAGAGAGAGATACGGCTAGGTGGTCATCCACTTTGTAGTATAATACAAAGTGGATAATAGTATAATAGTATTATCTCCCAACGAGCCACTCACATTAAGATAATAGTATAATACTAATCAAAAGGTATAATGGAATGATGCACTCATTGTCACACTCATGGACAATGCCAAAGATTTGGCTCCTTTACAATGTCAAAGATTTTCATTTCAATGTACAGACTCAAAGAGTTCTTTAGAAAATCAGTTTTTTGTTGTTAAGCCTAATATTGTTAATATTCATGGTTGAAAATGTTCGTTCTATAGTTGCGATAGAAACGTTGGAAGAGCAAGCACATGTACAACCATTATTCTGTAAACAAGTTGATAGGTTGTTGAAGGAATCAATACATATATATATTTAAAAGAAATGAACTACCTTACATTATAAATAAAAGAGTAACATTGTTTGAAAGTTCTTTAATTTTTTTTGCCCTTAATTTAAAATGGTTAGGAAAATATTTTTTGTTTCCTAAAATATTTTTGTTACATAAAACATCAAAGCGTATGAAACAATTTACATGTTTTAAGTTAAAAAGTCTTTACATAATAATATTTTAGTGATTTTTATGTAATATAGATGAATAAACAAATTTCACTATTAAAATTGAAAACAAATAAAATAAATAAGTAATTGAAGCATACTTCTATTGTTTCTTTTACATAAATTTTCTTTCCTTTTGTCAGTAAAGTTAGAAAATAAAATTATTTTAAAGAGGAACAAAATGGATTTTTTTTTCTTTGGAAAAAATAAAAAATAAAAAAATTCAACTCACTTGACCCGCACATTGACCCAATCTGACGCGTTTTAGCAGGTGGGTTCGAGGCAGCTCATTTGAATATTTCATTAAGGTTCAAAGAATCTTTACTCATACCCATTTTTATCTTTGTATTTGAGCAGATTAACGGGTCCACAAACATTTTTATCAAGGTTTTATTCAAACTCTAGTTAGAAAATTTTCCCTTGCAAACTTAATTGCACTTGCCACTTGATTGCAAGGAAAATGTTCCTTGGGACCACCACCACTAAAGTCACAAAGGACCAGTGAGATGATGTACACCACAGTCCACAGTTCCTCAACTCAAAGACCACAGTCCACAAATTCCTAAACTTATATGAAAGTCCCTGCAAAAAAAAAAGATGTTGCTGGTAAGAAATTGATGAAACATGACAATGTGGCCAACATGTTCCCCGTTCCTTCATCATGCCTTAAATCACCATGTATTGAGAAAACTTTAAATCAATGCCAAGCACATCATGGGACCTAGGCATTTTAATAAGGGACCACATATGGTTTAGAAAATTGATTGGTCTGTAAAATACAATCCTTCAAAAAATGAAAAATAATAAATTTTGTAATACTAAAATACTTCTTAACCAAATTAATCTACTTCTGTATATAAGAAAAATTAAAAGAACTTAATGAACTATTTCATTGTCTAAAAAAATAAATGATAGAGAAAGAGAGAGAGAGAGAGTCATTAGCGGACATGGAGAGAACAAAATGATAAATTACGTTGAATAAAAAATCTTTTCATATTGTTGCGACAATTCTTTCTTTGGCCACGTTATACATTGTAAACAAACTATACACAAATCTTTTATGTCGAATAACCGTTCGTCACTGCATTGAAGATCCATTGAATGGGATATGAAAATTTCTTAGTTTTGCCGAGAAGAAGAATGCCTTTGAGAAAAGCATCAAGGTATAGGGAAACACTATTTGGATATCACCGCACCGTTGAAATATCATGATTGGCTTCGTGTAATCCGCTCAACAATGTCTCTTGGCCTTAATGCCATCACGTGTGATTCACTGCTACATGTGCAATGGTTGACGTGTATTGATGAACAAAGAAAGTTAGGTGAATTCAATCGGATCAAACTAATTGAATCCATTTCAACACACTTCTGGATGTGACTACCAAGTTTGTTATGGATCTAAGGTATTTGGGTAGAATTAGTTTTGTTTTGCATTTTTGTGTTAGATTTGGTTTTATTTTGGGTATTTGGGGTATCTTTCTATTATTTATGAGAATGTAGGGAAAATGTTATTAAGAAATAAGAATGAAACATAATTTTATATTGCTAAAATAATACTCTATGTATACTTTTTGATAAACTATGCTAAATGCATGCTTTCGGATTTTGTTTTGTTTTGAACTGTTATGTTCTAGATATTATTTCATAAAATATTTAATAAAATTAATTATGCCTTAAGATTTAGTGTAAAAAATATATATTAAAAGAAGGTATCCCGCACATAGTGCGGGTTAAAGGCTAGTTATGATAATATCGGAGCGCTGTTTCAAGGAAACCAAGAGCTAGTATGAAAGTCCTTGACAAAAAAAAAAAAAAAAAAAAAAAGATCGAGCTGGTAAGAAATTGATTGAACATGACAATGTGGCCAACATGTTCCCCGTTCCTTCATCATGCCTTAAATCACCATGTACTAGGCAAACTTCAAGTCAATGCCGAGCACATCACGGGACCTAGACATTTTAATAAGGGACCACATATGGTTTAGAAAATTGATTGATCTGAAAAATAATACTAACTCATGTTGAAAACACTTTCTTTTAAATTGATAATAAATAAATAAAAATTACACACGTGTGTTTGAGATAACACATATATCCATAAATTCTTTTAATTCTTTTATTTGTTTATGTTATAGGAGAATGCTTTCTTTCTTTTCAACATCGTTAGTGTAAAAACAACCAATTTCAAAGGCTATTCAAGTACAGGTGTTGAATTGCAATGTTCAGATTTCAGAGAAGATAAGGTGTATGTGACATAAGATTTATGTTGTATAAGTTTACCAAGACTAGTAAATGTGCAAAAAAAATAAATAAAAAAATTTTGCAACCTGGCATTTCATTCGCACTAATAATCGAAAGAAAATTATTATAAAAAACACGTAAGTCAAAGAGTAAGACAATTGATCTATGTAAATTGGCCCGAGTCCTACGTCCAACTACGAAGATATCGAGAAGTTTCACTTGCTTGTTGATTGAAGAAGATATGGACTCGATAACCTCCAGCGACCTTGACATGTGAGATAATGTAAACCCAAACTTATTTTATAAGCAATTCCGTTCTTAAAGTTCTTTAGGATTTTAATATGTGATGTGATGAAAGAAAATCGGTGGTGTTTTTGTAATCATCATTGACTTGTTGACACTGCAAGTCTTAGTCATTGCAGATCATTTCATGGGACCTACACACAATTTAAAGGGAGGATTTTTCTTAGCTGCATCTTTTCTTTTTCTTGTATTAAATTATCCACTTATTTCTTTTTCATTTTGACTAGAACTAATTTTGGGCAAATTTAGTCCAGTGTTCGACCAATTATTTCATTGTGTGGCTCATAAGTATTAACCAATTGCATTATTCAGATTCCAAAGTAGATCTTTTTATGCTTTGGTAGAGATAAAGTTATTAGAAACATAGGAAGGAAGAAAATACTTCCCAGAGGATACCTAGTGATAAAATGACGTACGTGGAGATAATGTAAACCATTCGAGAATGATGAGAAGTCGCACTTGCTATTTGATTGATGAAGAAAACAAATTTAAGGACCACCACCAACAATTGACAATGATCGGGGAAGATAATATGTAAACCAAAATTCAAAAATCCTAACTTGAGAAATGAGAATGTCAATTCATCAATATGTAGGATATGACATACCAAATATAGGCTTAAATTTGATCATTAGCTTGAAAAAAATAGGTTAGATAATTATAAGTTGTATTTATTATAAAATAAAGTGTGAGGTTTTAAAGAGTTAATTGGATCATTCTACAATATCCACAATTGGCTGTGCAAAATTGATATTATCAAATATGATATAATTACCATTATATGTGATATTATTATTATTCAATGAAGTAGGTACTATCCAACTTTTAAATATATTAATTTAAATAAATTAGGGTACAAAATGATGTGATAGTAGTTACAATAAAATGTGAGTCATATGCGACGTTAGTACCATCAAATATAAAGCTTTATCTATTAAAAATACCATACTACCAACAACAAAAAAAGTATCAAAATTTTAGAACAACCCTATAGTTTGAAACTTAAACATAGAAAACACACACTTAGGATAAATCTTCCATATCTTTAAAATAAATAAATAAATAAAAGGCATACTACATTGAAGGATTGGCGGTCTATTCACTACAAAAATTAAACCAACTTCACTATTCCTCTCTCTACTTAGTTCATAAGCCATATTATACTATGAAATTAAAGTGATCAAGACATGTAACATCGTGGTAATATTGATAAAGCAAAATCATTGGGATCGTAGTAGAAAGTCACCCCAATTACTGCAACTTCATAAAAGCAAAGCCAAGAGCAGTCATATGAAGGTTCAAGAAAATTCCATTATACAATGATGAATTTAATCATTTAATCATTAAACTTGTACTTGATATATATATATATATATATATAATAAAAATAAAAAATTTCGAGGTCCTTACATTGACTGCAACATTAGTAATTTTTAATGCTTGAGTAGAATACAACAGGATTGCAACCTATATCATCCTCTCAGACTTCTAGTTTAAATATACTCATTCTAATTCTGGGATGACCTCTAACTCTTGATTTAGACGCCTTGTAGGCATACTTATTCTTGTAGGACCTGTAGAGGCAAAGGGATTAGGAGGCATGGTTAAATTATCTCCCTCTCCCTCCAACATTTGAACCACAACTTTCATGGAAGGACGATTCACTGGGTGCCACTGGATGCACCAAAGTCCCACAATTGCTAGTTTCTTTGCAATTTTAGCATGTCCATTATCCGCAACAAAGACTCTTAGGTCTTCCTTCTTCTCTAAGAGATTATAGATCCATTCTGGGAAATATATTTCGCTGGTGTTCACCGTCACATCAACATTTTTCCTCCCTCCAACCATTTCAAGTAACATTATTCCAAAACTATAAACATCTGATTTGTAGGACACGTTCCCAAAATTCCTAGAGAACACTTCCGGTGCAATGTAACCAATGGTCCCCCTGGCTTGTGTCATAGACACTGCACTCTGATCCTTAGAACACAACTTGGCCAAACCAAAATCAGAAATCTTTGGATTGAAATTGTGGTCTAGCAAAACATTATGAGGTTTAATATCAAAATGGAGGATTCGTTGATCACACCCTTGGTGAAGATATTCAATTCCTTTTGCCATGCCAAGAGCAATGTCTTGCAATTTTTCCCAACCAAGGAAACGGTTTGAATCTACTGAGGAAATGAACTTTTCTAGTGAATCATTTGGTAAGAACTCATAAACTAGAGCTCGTCTAAATCCATCGGCGCAAAATCCAACCAAGCGAACCACATTAACATGGTGGATTCTACCCATTGTTCCCACTTCATTTATGAATTCTTCCCCATTGTCCTTGGAACTAATCAGGATCTTTACGGCAACATGAATTTCATTGGAAAGCTTTCCTTTGAACACTGTTCCATAGGCTCCTTGGCCTAACTTCTCATTAAATTGATTTGTTATCCTTTTAACATCTACATATGAGTATCTTGTGGGCTTGAGCGCTATGTAATCCTCCAAAAACTTTTCAATCCTTGCTTGATTTTCTTTTTCTATTTTGTCATAGCGATAGACACGGTAGAGTGCAAAGAGCACTAATGCTAAAAGAAATGACCCCAAGATAGAAACTGCATATTAAACATTCGTGAGTCAAGAAAACAAAAATATAATGTTACCGTAAAATTTCAAATGACTGACGAACAACTCACCGGAAGTCACTATTTTTGTTGATTTACCTGCCAAAGATTTAACATAATTAGCTTCTAACTACCCGTATCAAAAAACAAAAAATAATTGTGTGTAAAATTTTCTCACTATATTAGCTACATTATATTGCATTCAGACCCTTAGTCCAAGTTTAAGCTTCTAATAAGAGATCTAAATGTGCTAAGCAATGTTTTTCCTCAATTATCATATTTATGCCCATATTTTTCATCACCAGTATGGCGATATCACACTTTTTCCAAGTACAATTATTTAAATTTTTCTGGTTATAACTTTTTTGAATAACCCAATTTTTAAATAGTGAAAAGTGTATAATGCTCTAAGACCTCCAGAATTTTGATGTTGTTACAATAAGTTCCCTTAACTTAATTTTTTTATTTTATAGCCAATTTTTTATGTCATTTATAAAAAAAGATGAATGAATCTGCAGAGCATTTATGTCGGCTTGAAACGTGCGTGAAGAACTTGTGTGATTATCAAAGTGGAAATTGGGTTGAATACAGTACCTTTAGTGTCTTTGTGAAGGTTAATGCACTCAATTTTGAATTCAGTGCTATTATTTTCTTTTTTTCTTCCAAACCACTACGTGACAAATAAATAGATCATCCACGTATACTTTTAATCACATGACATTTTTAATGAGTCATGTGACTTTTTAAAATACACATGTGAATGTTTATTTGCTTGCCACGTAGTGAGTTAAAGGAGGATTTCTCCAAACTAAGTTGGAGGAAAACTATATCCTAATATTATGCACACTTTGTAAGTATGTTCAAATTTATAGATAATGATATCCACAATTTATGGACAATATAATCCACTTTGGATGGTGTGAAGTGTAGATGGTGTAGAGAAATATTTACCCAATATAATAAGCACTTATGTTTTTTGACAAGCAGCAGAAGAAATTGACCCTCAAGTCCCCAACCTGATATGCATGACTTTATTGTTTTAAAAATAACAAATTAAACTATGAAATTTCAAAATTTTACAAATTAAATCTTATAGTTTAAAAAATAACAAATTAAGCCATGAAATTTAAAAAACTAACAAATTAAACTCACAAATGGTCAACGTAGATTAGACCCTAAACACAATGTCATTCCTCTTAAATGGGATGGGATTTAATTTGTTATTTTTTAAATCTCAGGATTAATTTGTTATTTTTGAAATTTTATAGTTTAATGTGTTAATTTTTAAAATTTTAGAGTTTAATTTATTATTTTTTAAATTATGAGATTTAATTTGTTATTTCCCTATAATAATTATAGGGCTTAAAATGACATCCTAAGATAATATAATTGTAGTTTCATTTAAATCAATTAAAAATTTACGAACTTCCATTTACTTATATGCTTGTGCAAGAATATCTGGAAAATTGCAAGCCATGGCTGGTGGAATCTGGCTTGACTAATTTTCCCCCTTGTAATTGAACGAATCCCGCTTTCACATAGAATGATGAGGGATTGTTAACCTATAGTTCTAAGGGGTCTACTGTGAAATAAATTGAAGAAATTAAGTAGTTACATACTAACATACCTGTATGTTGCTTGAAAATTTTAATGGGTGAACATTGAGTTTCTGACGTATTTCCCTTCATTCCACATTTCTTGCCTTCTGCGTCACAGTTTCCGCACATTGGTTTGAACCAATTCAATTGAAAATCGTTTGCGTAGCCAAATATCAAAGAAGAAGGAACTGATATTATGTCATACATCTTCGGGCAAGATAGGGGCGCAGAACAAGCACGAATAGCAGAGTCCACAGCTACGATCTGGTAACCATGGTTGCTTAAGCAAGGGATAACTATACCTTCATAGGGGTAGTACTTATCACTTGAACAATTGAACAAGGTGTAGTCAGACAGGTAGGAGAAATCTGTGAACTGAAAGGGAAATGGAATGAAATTGAGGATTCCAATCTGTCTTGCAAGGCAACCAACTGGATCATAAACATCAAACTGCTGCGCTGTGTAATTGATATGCTTTACAAACAACTTCACTGCACGTGGCAGCTCGAGCATGGTATCCTTGTCCTCGGTGCAAGAGAGCTCAAACCCGGGATAGCGGCAGTGTTCTGGGTGGTGATCCTTTAGCCAAAACGGGGACCGGATGGTTGGGCCATAGTCACTGCACCTTGTTTCCTTGCACTCATCTAGCTCTGCTGCAAACTCTTTAGCATTTACTAATAGGAGCAAGCAAAAGAGAAAGATACATAATAATAAGGAATTGTCCATTAGTATTGTCTGTGTACTGCTCCGGCAGTCTAGTCTCTTATATGTATGTGATTGCTCATCCAACGGTATGTGAGAAGCGACCAAGAAATTCCCTCCTCCACCAAATTATAAATGATTGCGACAACTAGTTTTGTGAGTCTTGTTTAATTAAGATTTAAGACCACACCCAAATAGAAAAGATGGACCAAATTGTTAACGACCGAGACTATCATTTCGTGTAAGTCTATTTACCAGCTAGATCCCTCTATCGAACCATTAGGATTTAAGAGGTACCATTGTAGCTAGCTACCCCAAGAGGAAATCAACTATAAAATAAGTTCCTTACAAAGCTTCAAAACAAAACCTCAATCCATTTAATTAGAATGGTGGTTTGAATTGTTACTTTTTTTAATCTTAAGATTATAATTTATTATTTTTAAAAGGGGAAAATGCATTTTGACACTTTTCACTTTGGGATTGTAGCACTTAGATTGACTAAAGTTTCAGTCTTAAATTTGGTTTAAAAAAATAGTGAAGGGGTTTAAGTGCAACAACCCCAAAATTAAAGGGCAATTACAGGGTCTTAGTGTATTTTACTTTTTTTAAAATTATAGAATTTGATTTGTTACTTTAAAAAAATTTTATTTAATTTGTTATATATACTTCAAGATTATAAAGTTTAAAATTTAATTATCTCTTCTATTTTTTCCTTGTTAGAAGAAGCTCCATAGCTCTAGGGTCCGTTTGGGACCCCAATGGAAAAAAACATAAAATATCTCTAACGTGATTTTTGGCTATGGACCTTAAAGGTTTTTTGTCAAAATGTGATTTTTTTGGGCAAAAGTTAGGTTCCATTCTATGTTTTTTTGTTTTACCAAATACACTTTTTGATTTTTTGGATAGCAAAATGTGATTTTTGGATTAGGAATGGGTTGCCAAAATGGCACATATTATAGCCATAGAAAGATGAATACGTCAAATTTAAACTCACTCTTTAAAAGAAATCTATGGCACCAATAGTTCAAGTTAGGGGTGGGCACAGACCTGTGAAATCCGACCCGCCCACCAAAACTGCCCGAATCGACCACCCGCCCGCAAGATAGTTACGGACGGATAAGGATTCTTTTTTTTTCTTTTTTTTTTTTTCTTTTTTTTTTTCGGGTTTCAAGCGGGCCATGGATTTCATGATTTTGATCGGATATCCACCCGACCCGCCCGACCATTTAAATACCCATTAAAAAAAAACCTCAATTTACCTTTCTAAGTCATTCTCACCTCCTCTCTCTCTCTCTCTCTCTTTCTCTCCCATTCACACTGCTCTGTCTCACGGTCTCAAGCTTTGCCGATCTCTCCCTCCTCAGTCCTCACTCTCAGCGGCTCTCTCTCTCTCCCTCCCTCCCTCAGTCTCAAGTAGCAACGCATATGGTGGTCACGAGTAGGTGAGACCTCACCGGATCTGGTTAGATCTCGCCTGATCTATGGTTATTGGTGGTTCCAGCAAGTGATTTTTTTTTTTTTGGTTTTTGTTGATTTTTTGTTGTTGTTGCTGTGTTGGTGATTTTTTTGTTGTTGCTGTGTTGGCTTTTCTGCTATTGTTGTGGTGAAAAAATATACCAGACCGACCCGATCGTACCCGCCCGCCAAAACCGTCAACCGACACGCCCGATCCGACCACCTTAACGGATGGTCAACCGGTTTAATCTTTGCAAACCCGACTCTGTCGGGTAGGACAGAAAATTACCCCCAAACCCGAACCGCCCGACCCCGAGCCCACCCCTAGCTCAAGTATTTTGTTGTTGAGTTAAAATTACTCACATGTATGAGATTTTGAAGGTGTGGATTAAATATATGCATCAACAATGTCCACTAATCATGGAAAATTACCCTTTAGGTTAATTTATGACATGGGACGTCATACACAGTATCTCATACAAAACTTGTCCATTAGCCCAATTTCTGTGGAATAGTACAGGGTGCTCACTTTATCATAAAAACTTTGGAAAAAGATAAAGACTTTTCATTTATTTAATTATGATAATATCATAGCGCTGTTTCAAGGGAAACCAAGAGCTAGTATGAAAGTCCCTAAAGAAAAAATAAAAAATAAAAAATGTGGCCAACATGCTTACCGTTCCTTCATCATCCCTTTAAATCACCATGGACTCAGAAAACTTCAAGTCAATGCCGAGCACATCATGAGACCTAGACATTTTAAGGGACCACTTATGGTTTAGAAAATTGATAATGATCTGAAAAATAATACAACTCGTGTTGAAAGCACTTTCTTTTAAATTGATAATTAATAAAAAGAAATTACACACATGTCTTTGAGATCACACATATATCCATAAATTCTTTTATTTGTTTATGTTATCGGAGAATGCTTTCTTTATTTTCAACATCGTTTGTGTAAAAACAACCAATTTTCAAAGGCTATTCAAACCTGGAATTTCATTCGCACTAATAATTGAAAGAAAATTATTATAAATGAAAGCGTAAGTTAGGGTAAGATAGTTGATCTATGTAAATTGGCCCTAGTCCTATATACGTCCAACTACAAAGATACCATTAGGATTTAAGAGATACTATTGTAGCTAGCTACCCCAAGAGGAAATCAACTATAAAATAAGTTTGTTACAAAGCTTCCAAACAAAACCTCAATCCATTTAATTAGAATGATGGTTTGAATTGTTACTTTTTTAAATCTTAAGATTATAATTTATTATTTTTATGCATTTTGACACTTTTCACTTTGGGATTGTAGCACTTAGATTGACTAAAGTTTCAGTCTTAAATTGGCTAAAACAAATAGTGGAGGGGTTTAAGTGCAACAACCCCAAAATTAAAGGGATCTCAATGTATTTTACCATTTCTTAAATTATAGGGTTTGATTTCTTACTTTTTAAAAAAAAAAAAAAATTGATTTAATTTGTTATATATACTTCTGTTACACCTTCCAACCTCATATTGGGCTTGACTGCTTGAGTTTGTATTTATTCATTTTCTTGATCCTATCCATTCAGATCTTTTTCAAACGATACTTTTTGCCAGAGGTTGGGAACTTGGGATTTGCTGCATATTTCAATTTTTTTCTGAGAATATCCTACAATATTTGATATGGTTCATATTATTTTACCATTTGATATTTATATAATTATATATAAACGTTAGTCTATAGTAGAATATATATATATATATATGGTGTATTAGCCAATACACTCAACATGTATATATATAGTTTTTGTTCCAATTTATTTCCTAATAAAATTGAAACAATTGGGGTATTAGAATGTTACTGTTTGTCGTAAATAAGGTTTCTAAAATTACTATAGTTATATGATTAAAAATGTTTGAGAAGCACATAATGAGAGATTCCAAGCAAAAACATATGGTCATAATTAATAGGATATAAATAAAGTAAATGAAAAATGAGAAATAAATAACCATAAAAGAGAAAAAATTTGTAAGTTATGATGATGTTATTATTGTTTAAATGAGACACCCTAACACTAGTTTTGAAAGTGTTTGTTTTATACTTTTATTATATATTTTATATTGTTTGTGGAAAGAATTTGAAAACTGTGAAAATATTCCAGATTTTCTTTCAATGAATTATCGTATAATAAAAAAGAAAGATAAAAGCAGCCTGAGTGTTTTCATTAATGACAATTTTTTTTTGTTCAATAAAAAATTCCCCATAACTTATTTATATTTAAA
Organism: Fagus crenata; assembly: GCA_014362285.1. Classification (NCBI taxonomy): domain Eukaryota; kingdom Viridiplantae; phylum Streptophyta; class Magnoliopsida; order Fagales; family Fagaceae; genus Fagus; species Fagus crenata. The sequence continues at coordinate 13,051 of BKZX01032546.1, forward strand.
GTATAACTTGATGACTTTATAAAGATTAATGTGGTGTGCTCAGAAATTCCAAGGAGTGCAAATTCCAACGTGTTGAAGTACCAGGAAGCATGTGCTTGGTAGGGCTACTATGTTTCCTATATGGCAAGATCAAATCCTATAATGCAAGAAGACGCCACCCAATCCTAGAATTCAACACCACAATTGCTCCACAACCCAAAATTACTATTGGCCTCGATGGGGCCACAATAGAGTCCTACCCAAAAATAGTTCTCAGTGAGAGCCTGCGCCTGCCAATGACAACACTTGCCCAATATGCCTATCCGAGTACCAACCCAAGGAGACCCTAGAGACCTTACCTGAATGCCAACATTGCTTCCATGCTGAATGGATGAATGGCTTAGCTTGAATGCTACATGTCCCATTTGCAGGAATTCTCCTGAACGATTACAATTAGTGGACATTTTATGATTGGGAACATGCTATATTTATTTTTCTCTTTCAATTTTGTACTTTGTACTTAAACATGGTTACAAGTTGTATTTTACTCTTCTTTTGTTTAAGCCATTGTTTCTTGTATGGCCATGTATCAAACTTCACTTCATTTGAATTGATCTGAAGCTGAATAGGGTACTTGCAAATCCAAACATTACAAGAAACACATTTTCAAGACTCCGATTTCAATCCAAACTATGGACGGAATTACAATCAAAGGCTAATTAAGGACCTCCCTTTGTTGAGTTGACTGATAGGTCTTTTTTATTCCCTTTTGTGTGTTTGTGTTGTAAATAGAAGCATCATTTGTGTAGAAATGACATAGTTCAATTCCACATCCAAAGATTCAAAATTCTAATCGTTTAACTTTTGTAATCTCTCATTAGTTTAGTCTCACTTGTAGTGTAGTTTAAGTTCCTTAATGCAAGTAAATTTAGTTTCAACACTTTATTTTACTGGGTTATTTTACAACACCCATACTCTTTTTGTGGATATGGTACCATCAAATGTGATTTAAGTACCATTATATGTGATGTTGGTACTATCCAATATAATGTTAGTACTATCTGATTTTTTTTATTTATATTAAATTTAAATTAAAAAAAAAAAGGTACCAAACAATGTGATTGTAGGTACCATCATATGTGAGGTAGGTAACATCATGTGTGATATTGGTACCATCAATGTGAGATTTTATCTATTAGAGATACCATACCCACATGGGTATTGTAGAATTACCTTTTTTACCACTCAATTTACTTTTATGTAAGGTTACTCTCTGTTCGAATTAGTTTAGATTAATAATCAGTTATAATTATGGTTAACTTAGTCATGTTGAATCACCTTTAATTGCGCAAATATTCTAAAAGCCTTTGTTGAATTCATCTTAGTGGAGATTCTACGAAGCTTTGAATCTCAAACACTTAAATTGAGAACCCATTATCGATCTCACTCGTGTCAAATTTGTTGCCTTGAGTTAAAATTGTTCCATCAAAACCAGGGTTCCATATCCTTGTTTAGCTAAAACAACTAAATTAAACATATTTGAGGTCTTTGAATCCTATTCTTTTGTTTAGGCCAACAAAGATTGCTTGATTTTATCCTATAGATCTTCCTATTGTATTCCTTTTGTCTCTGCCAGAAATTGGCCACAATTGAATGATTGATACAATATTATTGGATTCAAATACGTGACTTAAACTTTATGATTTAGCCAAAAAAAAAAAACCTTAAACTTTATGAACTTTTTTTTCCCTTTAACTATTGAATTTTGATTAAGGTGATGTAGTTGCATATTATATCAAAGTGGTATCCCTACTTGGATGATATTTCCCCCTAAAACATTTTTCATCATGCCTTTCCTCGTGAACCGCATCGTAGGATTCCTTATTCCAACCACTTTGATATAATATTCCTTATTTCTTATCTTTTGCTTGTTTTTTGGTGAATTGATTATGTTTTTTGTTTACCCAACAACCCATTCATATTAAGATAATAGTATAATACTAATGAGAAGGTACAATGAAATGACCACTCATTGTCACACTCATGAACAATGCACATGAGATCATGGATGCCCAAGATTGGGTTGACACGATCCCTCCTTTCATTCAAAGGCAACTTCTGAGAAACTATATATATATATATATATATATATATTCTTTTAATTATTTTATTTGTCTATGTTTATGTTAGCCTAACAAATATATATATATATATATAGAGAGAGAGAGAGAGAGAGAGGAGAATTATTCTTCTTTTCTTTCAATGTCGTTTGTGTAAAAACAACAAATTTCAAAGCCTATTCATGTACTGGTGTTGAATTGCAATGTTCAAATCTCAAAGAAGATAAGGTGTATGGACATAAGATTTATGTTGTATAAGTTTACCAAGACTAGTATATCATAAGCACTTTGACCAAGTTTACTGTCCACCAATTCCTTACTTTTTGTTGTGATAAGCACTCGCTCCTTCCCTTTGTTTTAGAGGCTTGTTTGAGTGATGTTTTGTATTGCTTTTTTTTTTTTTTTGAATGAAATCTTCATTTATCAAAAAAAAAAAAAAAAGACTAGTATATGTCATATGTGCAAAAAACAAGATTTGCAACCTGACATTTTTTTTTTTTTGGATAGATAATCAAAAATTTTTACAAGGGTCCAGTTAGCGGATGCTTTAACAAGATCTTTTATTCAAAGCACAAAGACTAAAAGTACATACAAAAAATAGCACAAACAACCAACAATTGTGGCAACTTGGCATTTCATTCGCACTAATAATCGTAAGAAAATTATTATAAACAAACGCGTAAGTCAGAGTAAGATAGTTGATCTATGTAAATCGGCCCTAGTCCTATATATGAAGATACCGAGAAGTTTCACTTGCTAGTTGATTGAAAAAGATATGGACTCGGTAACCTCTAGCGACCTTGACTGTTAAATAATGTAAACCAAAACTTATTTTATAGCCAATTTTGTTTTTAAAGTTCTTTAGAATTTTAATATGTGATTGATGATAGAAAATTCGTGGTGCTTTTGTAATCAATCATCATTGACTTGTTGACACTACAAGTCTTAGTCAATGCAGATCATTTCATGGGAACTACCCAATTTAAAGAGAGGATTTTTCTTAGTTGTTTTTTTACTTTTTCTTGTATTAAATTTTCCACTTAGAATCGCTAGTTAGGGCTATTGCACATGCAATACTTAGTTCAAAATTTAAAAAAAAAAAAGTGAAAGGTAAAAAAGTAAAATGCCAAAAACATAAAAAGTTGTACAAAAGTTTTTTGATCCAAGGGTTGAGATTAAAATTGACTTTTCAACTTTCAAATCTCAACCCTTAAAGAAAAATTGCATGGTGCAATGGCCCAAATCTCAATCCATCAAAACTAATGGCTAATTCTAGCAGTAGTTCCATCATCCATGATGTGATTTTTGTCAAATTACTATTGATGCGTATTCCACATGACAGATACAGAAAACTTATTAAATTTTTGCCATATATACCAGCTTCCATGTAAGAAGCCTATTGAATTTTCAATTTACTTTCTCTTCACTTTTGTCTTTTGACGAGGTTCACAAATATTGGGCAACTTTAATCCAGTCTACGACCAATTATTTCATTATGCGGCCCATAAGTTGAACCAATTGCATTATTATTCCAGAGTAGATTTTTTTTATGCTCATGAGCATAGACGTAGCCATGATTTTTTTTTTTTTT
>BKZX01032546.1:16840-36669 GCA_014362285.1 Fagus crenata
AAAAAATAACGTATTAAACACATAAAGCGTGTGTATGTAACATGATTTAACATATGTTATTTTCTCATATATATAACAATAATATATACATATAGTCTTTACATAATTCAAAATAATTTTTTTTCGTCCAATTAGTTTATAAATTGTAAACTCTCTTTTAAATTATACTAATCATGATTAATATTTTTTAAACATTTTAGATCAATATTTTTTTTGTTAATAATTCAAGAATTACACTGTTAGAGTATACAAATAATTTTAAAATAATGAAACATAGAACCTATACAAGTCAATATATGAAAAATGTAACAATAATAAAAAGAAAAAATAATTTCTTTTTTCATAAATATTAACTGCAATAAAGATCTGTAACTCTTAACCACCAAATCCGTAGCTATTCTTTCTTCTAAAAAAAAAAAGATAGCATTTCATTGCTATTTCCCCAAATGCAAAAAAAAAGAGGAAAAAAAAAAAAGTTTTGATTTTAGAAAATAATAAAGGATTCTATTAAATAAATTTATTTATCTATTTTTATGAATATAGATTTTAAATATGTTCTGATTTAATGAGTTATTTATGATATAAGAATAATAAGACGAAAAAATAATGCATTAATCATTTATATATATATAGACTTATCTATTTTTAAATTATATATATACATTAAATACAATTTGATTTAATGAACCATATCAATGTAATACACTTTTTCTTGACCGACGGTTTTCTTATCCTCTTTTTGCGCGACTGACTTTGATTTTTCAAAGGTCTCCCTATGATTTGCTGTAAAAAGGCATCTATATGAATACCGAAACAGCCCAATGCATTTTAAAAATAACTTACTTGATAGCTGCTCTCTCTCTCACATGATGTTCAGAGAAAACCTTCCCTTATTTGGGCTTATGGTCCTTCTATTCGCTCTCTTCCATGAAGCTGGTATTGCTATGGGACAAAGCCAGTACAACGCTTCCTCTTGTGGAAATATCCCTAAAATCAGCCTCCCTTTTCGACTAAAAGGTGCGCCTGCAGGCGAGTGTGGATCTCGCCTCTGTTGCCTTGAACTGGCTTGCGAGTATAACCGCACAACTTTGTTAGCTGATTCTGGGAAATACTATGTCCAGGAAATTGATTATGTAAATCAAACAATTCGGCTAATAGATACGAGTCTAGACAGAAACACATTCTCCTTTCCTCGCCCTTTTGCTGTAAACAGTTGTTTTCCCTATTATGATTATTATGATCATTATTATGGTTTTGAAAATCAATAATGATCTGAAAATGAATAAAACTTGTGTTGAAAACACTTTCTATAAATTGATAATTAATAATAAAAAATTACACACACGTGTTTGAGATAACACATATATTCATAAATTCTTTTAAAGAAAAAATACATTTTATCTGTTTGTGCTTTGACCCATTTAAAAGTTGCTTATTCGTAATTTCAAAACTGACATTTTATCCATTGTTAAGGATATCCATCCTTTGAATTCAAATTCTGCAGCAACCGAGGATAACACCAAGCATGATTAGATAAACATCATCTAGCTACAAAACAGGGATTTCAACTTGTTAATATTCTGATAAACATTTATCTGTTTTGTATCTATCCTTCTTGTAAATCAATATAAATATACAGTGATCCTTAACCATTTGGTAAGGCAAACCACATACACAATTCTGCATTATTAAACCTTTACGTTGATGATATTATTATCACTGCTTCCAAACCTGAGTCTATTGATGATTTGCTACTGGCCCTCACTCACGACTTTGCTGTTAAGGACTTGGGTAATCTCAATTTCTTCCTTGGAATTGAGGTTCTCTCCAATCCTCATGGCATCATTCTCTCTCAACATCGGTACATCATAAACTTACTTCATCGCACCAAAATGAGTGAGGCCAAACCCATCACTACTCCGATGGCTTCAACTACCAGTCTTTCTGCCTTTGAGGGTGAGCTCTTCCCTGATCTCACACTCTACAGAAGCACCGTCAGAGCTCTTCAATACTTAGCTCTCACAAGGCTTGACATTGCATTCACGGTCAACAAGTTATCTCAGTTCATGCAAAAGCCCCTTCTTCCTCGATAAACGCACATTTCTCACAAGAAACTCTCACGCATCTTCCAATCTGCCATCACCAGACCTGACAAATTATTATAAAGGAAACCAAACAACCCTTTGAGTAAATTTCCTCTCTCATGCGTGTTTCACCGAGTCAACAAAAGTACGTACAAGGAAAACATCAAAAGGTTAATGCATATTTTCTATTCCGCAGTGGGCCCCTAGGCCAGTCTTTTGTAATTTTCAATCCATCATCAATGATGCTCTCTTCCTGTGTTGCTCCTTTTTTACGTCTTTTCGAAGAAACAGTGCTAAGGTGCAGCTGTAAGGTTCCACAGAGCAAAAGAAGTGAAACCAAACTTCATTGGAAAATTGCTAAATGATTGTTATATATGAACATAACACATTTTGGGAGGGAATATAAGGGAGTTTGGAACTAATGGCTGCAAGGTGGTAAGGTGGATATAGTGTGTCAGTTTTTTGTGCGAACATTGTATCATTCCTAAGTTGATTCAATAAATATCATGAGTTTCTTATCAGTATTTTTTTTTTTGCTAAACAGTTTCTTATCAGTATTTGATGTGCGAGAAAAATTGATCAATAGACAAGGTACTGGAAGATGCGTGCGGTGATCAGGAATATGGGTTCATCTAGCGTGAGAGAGAAAGAGAGCCAGTCAGTTTTTATTTTCTTTTGTTTTTATTTTGTTAACACTTTCCTTTTGTTTTTATTTTGTTTAGTGTTAATAGCAGTGAAATTTTTTTAACAGGAATTAACAACTAATACCTCAGGTGGGTAAAGTGTCAATTTTGAAACCACGAGTAGGCAACTTGTAAATAGGTCAAAGCACAGGTGGGTAAAGTGTAGCTTCCTCTTCTTTTAATAATTTTATTTGTTTATGTTTATGTTAGCCTAACATATAGGAGAATGCTTTCTTTCTTTTCAATATCGTTTGTGTAAAAACAACCAATTTCAAAGGCTACTCAAGTATTGGTGTTGAATTCCAATGTTCAAATTTTCAGAGAAGATAAGGTGTATGGGACATAAGATTTATGTTATATAAGTTTACCAAGACTAGTAAATATGCAAAGAACAAGATTTGCAACCTGGCATTTCATTCGCACTAATAATTGAAACAAAATTATTATAAACAAACACGTAAGTCTGAGTAAGATAGTTGATCTATGAAAATCGGCCTTAGTTCGACGTCCAACTACAAAGATACCGAGAAGTTTCACTTGCTAGTTGATTGAAAAAATATAAGGACTCGGTGACCTCTAGCGACCTTGAAGTGTGAGATAATGTAAACCAGAACAAAAAACCTATTTTATATGCAATTTCATTCTTAAAGTTCTTTTGGATTTTACTATGTGAGTGATCTCAGGAAAACAAATCTACGATGCTTTTGTAACTATCATTGACTTGGTGACACTGTAAGTCTTAAGTCAATGCATATCATGTCATGGGTGATAGGACCTACATAATTTAAAGAGAGGATTTTTCTTAGCTGCTTCTTTTCTTTTTCTTGTATTAAATTTTCCACTTATTTCTTTTTTCATTTTGACTAAGAACTAATGGCTAATTCTAGTAGTTCCATAATGTGATTTTTGTCAAGTTCACTATTGATGCATATTCCACACGACAGATACAGAAAACTCCATTAAATTTTTGTCATATACTAGCTTCCATCCTAGAAGCCTGTTGAAAATTCAAATTTCTTTCTTTTCACTTTTGTCAAGATTTACAAATATTGGACAACTTTAGTCTGGTCTACACGACCAATTATTTCATTATACGGCCCATAAGTATTGACCAATTGCAATATTGTATTATTCAGATTCCAAAGTAGATTATTTTATGCTCAGGAAGAGATGGACTTAGAAACATGGGAAGGAAGATTACGTTCTAAGTTTTTTTATTTATTTTTATTTTTTATTTTATTGAAAACTAGAAGCGATTACATTCAACAAAAGATTTAAAATCTGGCATTTTATTAGCACTATGAGAATCAAACGAATTAATGTGAAAATTAACATGTAATTGTCAAAATTAAAGGCTAGTTATGATAATATCGGAGCGCTGTTTCAAGGAAACTAAGAGCTAGTATGAAAGTCCCTGACAAAAAAAAAAAAAAAAAAAAAAAAAGATCAAGTTGGTAAGAAATTGATTGAACAGGACAATGTGGCCAACATGTTCCACATTCCTTCATCATGCCTTAAATCACCATGTACTAGGAAGACTTCAAGTCAATGCCGATCACATCATGGGACCTAGACATTTTAATAAGGGACCACATATGGTTTAGAAAATTGATTGATCTGTAAAATACAATCCTTCAAAAAATGAAAAATAATAAATTTTGTAATACTGAAAGACATCTTAACCAAATCTACTTCTTGTATGATGATGTGCAAATAAATCAGCACGATCGTCCGACGTCTAACCCCTTGGATGGAAGACCTGAAAAAACAAAAAAAGGGAAAAGCTACAGGGGAACACCGGTGGGGTGCCGGCCAGAGTTCCTCCGATGCCTTTGTCAGTGATTTGCAGAGAATAATCAACAGGTGGGCAATAGTGTTTAGGATAGTATTTTGCGTACCTTGTGTCTTTCTGTTTTGAGATTTATATAGATGTCCCCAGTAAGTAGCCATTGGGCTCTTCTTTATTTCAGTTTTTATTTGACTTGAATAAGGGGATTTAATGGAGGTGGTTACAATATCTTCAGGATATTGTCATTAAGCCGTTTAATAATAACACTTTCTATCGTTTAATTTTGTAATAAAGACATTTATTAGTGGACCATGTCGAGCTTATGCATTTGGAGTAAGGACGATATTGTAGTGGACCGTGTCGTCCTTACATTTATTTGTCACGACGGAGGATTAGTATGGGATTGTCCTTCAAGGGGACGGTTGAATGGTAGACCTATCATTGTATATAAGAAAAATTAAAAGAACTTAATGCACTATTTCATTGTCTAAAAAAATAAATGATAGAGAGAGAGAGTCATTAGCGGACATGGAGAGAACAAAATGATAAATTACGTTGAATAACAAATCTTTTCATATTGTTGCGACAATTCTTTCTTTGGCCGCGTTTTATACATTGTAAACAAACTATACACAAATCTTTTACGTCGAATAACCGTTCGTCACTGCATTGAAGATCCGTTGAATGGGATATGAAAATTTCTTAGTTTTGCTGAGAAGAAGAATGCCTTTGAGAAAAGCATCAAGGTATTGGGAAACACTATTTGGATATTACCACACCACTGAAATATCATTATTGGCTTTGTGTAATTCGCTCAACAATGTCTCTTGGCCTTAATGCCATCGCGTGTGATTCACTGCTACATGTGCAATGGTTAACGTGTATTGATGAACATAGAAAGTTAGGTGAATTCAATCGGATCAAACTAATTGAATTAATCCATTTCAACACACTTCTGGATGTGACTACCAAGTTTGTTATGGATCTAAGGTATTTGGGTAGAATTAGTTTTGTTTTGCATTTTTGTGTTAGATTTGGTTTTATTTTGGGTATTTGGGTTAAATTGCTTTGGGGTATCTTTCTATTATTTATGAGATGTAGGGAAAATGTTATTAAGAAATAAGAATGAAACTTAATTTTATATTGCTAAAATAATACTCTGTATACTTTTTGATAAACTATGCTAAATGCATGCTTTCGGATTTTGTTTTGTTTTGAACTGTTATGTTCTAGATATTATTTCATAAAATATTTAATAAAATTAATTATGCCTTAAGATTTAGAGTAATATATATATATATATATATATTAAAAGAAGGTATCTCACACATAGTGCGGGTTAAAGGCTAGTTATGATAATATCGGAGCGCTGTTTCAAGGAAACTAAGAGCTAGTATGAAAGTCCCTGACAAAAAAATAATAATAATAAAATAAATAAAAATAAAAAGATCGAGCTGGTAAGAAATTGATTGAACATGGCAATGTGGCCAAAATGTTCCCCGTTCCTTCATCATGCCTTAAATCAACCATGTACTGGGAAAACTTCAAGTCAATGCCGAGCACATCATGGGACCTAGACATTTTAATAAGGGACCACATCTTTGTCTACATCCCTTTTTTCTACTTCCCTTTTTTCAACCTGTTATAGTGAGAGATATTTGGGATTTGTCAACTTCCCTTTTTTCTATTGATTTTATTGGTTTAGTTGTACTAGTTATTGCAAGGGAACTGCTGATAGCCTAACAAAATGGGCTCTCAAGAAAACTCTTGCTTTCTGTAATATCTATTTGTTTAATTAAAATATGAGCTTAAGCTTATTAAAAAATTAGATTACATATTCAAATTTGGTTAATTTTTTTATTGACCAAGTTCGAGCTTGTTCACAAGATATTTGATTAACTATTCTTTTCTTATATATAATAAACACTACAACTAACATTTTTTACACATAATTCACAAATCTATGCTAATAGCTAGTTAATAACTAAAATAGTTGAAATTATATTATTTGAGTTAATTAGATGGAATGATTTTCGTTTATGAGCTTATAGAAATTAGATCAATCAATTGTGAATGTATTGTTAAAAAATTATATCTAATTTTAATGCACAATGGATTATTTATATTATTAATAGATTATAAATAATAATTTGACATCTTATGAGTTTATTTACAAATTTACACTAGTCAATATCAAGCTGTCTATATATATTTTAAATATTTATAAATATAAACAATAATATTATATATACTTTAATGCGTTCATGAGCACATTATTATATTTGAGCATCGCTTATTTAATTATTGAGCCTAAACATAAGCTTGAGCTAAACTCATTTGCTAAATAAACAATCATAAACAAATTTTTCTCAAGTCAAGTCCAAATTATTTATAAATAATTTGGTTCATTTACCGTCTTACTCAAATACCCTATAAGCCACTACCATGCACATGTGAGTACATAACACAAGGAATCTCTATATTCACTAGTGGACCATTCCAAGGTTATGTGCATCATTATATTTCCATAAGGGTTTGATTTTGGTAGTCATGTATATAAATGCATGATTTAGGCCCCGAATTCGCATTCTTTTTGTTTCCTTAATCAATTATAACCTATCCAAATTGACTCTTTCAATGCTAAATAGTAAGTTTTGCATCAATAATCAATGGGCCTAGCGGTTCCCACGATAGGTGGGGCTGAGTGATTCAGCCTAGCTACACCTTCCAACCTCATATTGGGCTTGACTGCTTGCGTCTGTATTTATTTATTTTCTTGATCCTGCCCATTCAGATCTTTTTCAAACAATACTTTTTGCCAGAGGTTGGGAACTTGGGATTTGCTGCATATTAGAGGGAGCACTCAATTTTTTTCTGAGAATATCCTACAATATTTGATATGGTTCATATTATTTTACCATTTGATATGTATATTAATTAGATATAAACGTTAGTCTATCGTAGAATATATATATATATATATATATATTAAAAAAAAAAAAAAAAAAAAAAGATCGAGCTGGTAAGAAATTGATTGAACATGACAATGTGGCCAACATGTTCCTCGTTCCTTCATCATGCCTTAAATCACAATGTACTGGGAAAACTTCAAATCAATGCTGAGCACATCATGGGACCTAGACATTTTAATAAGAGACCACATATGGTTTAGAAAATTGATTGATCTGAAAAATAATACTAACTCGTGTTGAAAACACTTTCTTTTAAATTGATAATAAATAAATAAAAATTACACACACGCGTGTTTGAGATAACACATGTATCCATAAATTCTTTTAATTCTTATATTTATTTATGTTATAGGAGAATGCTTTCTTTCTTTTCAACATCGTTAGTGCAAAAACAATCAATTTTCAAAGGCTATTCAAGTACAGGTGTTGAATTGCAATATTCAGATTTTAGAGAAGATAAGGTGTATGTGACATAAGATTTATGTTGTATAAGTTTACCAAGATTAGTAAATGTGCAAAAATAAAATATTTGCAACCTGGCATTTCATTCACACTAATAATCGAAAGAAAATTATTATAAACAAACACATAAGTCAAAGAGTAAGACAATTGATCTATGTAAATTGACCCTAGTCCTACATCCAACTACGAAGATATCAAGAAATTTCACTTGCTAGTTGATTGAAGAAGATATGGACTCGGTGACCTCCAGCGACCTTGACGTGTGAGATAATGTAAACCAAAACTTATTTTATTACCAATTTCGTTCTTAAGGTTCTTTAGGATTTTAATATGTGATGTGAAGAAAGAAAATTTGTGGTGCTTTTGTAATCAATCATCATTGACTTGTTGACACTGCAAGTCTTAGTTAATGCAGATCATTTCATGGGACCTACACAATTTAAACGAAGGATTTTTCTTAGCTGCTTCTTTTCTTTTTCTTGTATTAAAATTTTCACTTATTTCCTTTTCATTTTGATTAGAACTAGATTGATATCATGTGAAAGCCGTAGTTAGGGCTATTGCACATGCATTACTTAATCCAAAATTTTAAAAAAGTATAGGGTAAAAAAGTAAAATACCAAAAACTTAAAAAGTTATGCAAAAGTTTTTTGATCCAAGGGTTGAGATAAAATTGACTTTTCAACTCTCAAATCTCAACCCTTAAAAAAGGATAGTATGATGCAATAGCCCAAATCTCAATCCCAATCCCTCAGAACTAATGACTAATTCTAGTAGTAGTTCCATCATCCATGATGTGATTTTTGTCAAAATCACTATTGATGCGTATTCCACACGACACGACAGATACAGAAAACTCCATTAAATTTTTGTCATATATACGAACTTCCATGCAAGAAGCCTCTTGAATTTTCAAATTTCTTTCTCTTCACTTTTGACAAGGTTCACAAATATTGGGCAACTTTAAACTGGTCTATGACCAATTATTTCATTATGCGGCCCATAAGTCAAACCAATTGCATTGTTATTCCAGAGTGGATTTTTTTATGCTCATGAGCATAGACGTAGCCATGATTTTTTTTCTCAAAAGGACCAAGATATATATAGTAAAAAAAAAATCTAAAAAATAACTTATTAAACACATAAAACATATGTATGTAACATGATTTAACATATGTTATTTTCTCATATATATAACAATAATATTTATATTTAGTTAGTCTTTACATAGTTCAAAATAATTTTTCTCTTCCAATTAGTTTATAAGTTGTAAACTCTCTTTTAAATTATGCTAATCATGATTAATATTTTTTAAACATTTTAGATCAATATTTTTTCGTTAGATAATTCAAGAATTACACCGTTAGAGTATACAAATAATTTTAAAATTATGAAACATAAAAAAAAATTAAATAAGAAATGTAACTTTAATTACATGCCTAAACCTATACAAGTCAATATATGAAAAATGTAACAATAATAAATAAGAAAAAATAATTTTTTTTTCATAAATATTAAATGCAATAAAGATCTGTAACTCTTAACTACCAAATCCGTAGCTATTCTTTCTTCTAGGAAAAAAAGATAACATTTCATTGCTATTTCCCCAAAATGCAAAAAGAGAAAAAAAAAAAAGTTTCGATTTTAGAAAATAATAAAGATTTCTATTAAATAAATTTACTTGTCTATTTATATGAATATAGATTTTAAATATGTTCTGATTCAATGAGTTATTTATAATATAAGAGTAATAGCACGAAAAAATAATGCATTAATCATTTATATATATATATATAGATTTATCTATTTTTAAATTATATATATACATTAAATACAATTTGATTTAATGAACTATATCAATGTATTACACTTTTTCTTGACCGACGGTTTTCTTATCCTCTTTTTGCGCGACTGACTTTGATTTTTCAAAGGTCTCCCTATGATTTGCTGTAAAAAGGCAACTATATGAATACCGAAACAGCCCAATGCATTTTAAAAATAACTTACTTGTTAGCTGCTCTCTCTCTCACATGATGTTCAGAGAAAACCTTCCCTTATTTGGGCTTATGGTCCTTCTATTCGCTCTCTTCCATGAAGCTGGTATTGCTATGGGACAAAGCCAGTATTACAAAGCTTCCTCTTGTGGAAATATCCCAATCATCAGCTTTCCATTTCGACTAAAAGGTGCGCCTAGCGAGTATGGATGTGGCGACTGTTGCCTTGAACTGGCTTGCGAGAATAACCGCACAACTTTGTTAACTGATTCTGGGAAATACTATGTCCAGGAAATTGATTATGTAAATCGAACAATTCGACTAATAGATATGAGTATAGACAGAAACACATGCTCCATTCCTCGCCCTTTTCGTAGAATTAACAGATGTATGACATTTTGTGGTGATTATTTTAAGTATGATCATTATTATCATGGTTCTTCTTCTAAGTATATGTATTTTATGTATTGCACCTTACCAGCTGTGAACTTGTCACTCCATGACTATGTTGATGTCACTCGTTGCGTCGGTAACTCTTCTTCCGCACAAACATACTTCTATGCGATTTTTGGACATCTAACCTTGTCAGATCTTCCAACGTCGTGCAGTATAGAAGCTTGGGTTAAGACTCGATTTTCTAATGCAACGGGCGTATCTGTTTCAGACATCCACCAAGAGTTGTTACAGGGCTTTGAACTAAGTTATGATTGGAACGATCATAATAAATGGTGAGAACCCTAAGGTGCTCGTACAATCTTTTTTCTATTTTTATTTAAATTAAATATGTCATTTTATTCGCTACGAAAAAAGACAGAAATATGCTCACTAATCTTCAGTAGCAATGAAAAAGAGAGCAAGAGCAATTAATAGCAACATGGTATACTAGTCAGTTGAGATCAGTTCTAGTAGTGTTTTACATTTTATAGAACTTTCTGGCACCATCAGATGTCATGGCATCAAGTTTTAATTTGTTTCTCTATTGTTACTAATTACTGACTATGGCATCAATTCTAGCTATTCCAATTGATTCTACATACCTATGTTCCTTTTCTGGCTTATAACTTCATACTAATTAATCACTTCAATATATGAACCTACCAGGTTTAACTACATTATAGATTTCTTTTCGAACATCCTTTTTAATATTGAGTGGTGGAAGGAGAGAGCAGTCTACTGGTGGAAGGACAGAGGAGACTACTGGTGGTACTCAGAGCCAGAGTACAATATTGGTAATCATTTTGGAGTTCATTAATTAGTGTGCTTTCTGTTGATTTTACTCCTATCGGTCTCTTATTTACATATGTCACTTTTTTTTATGAATTTATTCATTTACTTTTTGTTAGAAACAAAAATAATTCGTCTTTCTTATATTTCTTGCAGTGTTTTGGGGGCTCATGGAAATAATTATCGGTAAGAATCTATATCTCTTATTTAATTTTTATTTTTATTTTTTTAGCAGATCATTCAATTAAGACTTTGAAGTATGAAAGTAATATAACTCGGAGAAGATGAAAATATTAGTGACATTTACAAGAAAAACACAACAATATTATGCTTAATTATTAGGATTTATGAAGGCACTTGTTTTTGTTGAGTTTGAAGTGAATAAACTCACCAAGAAACACTTTACAAATATTTATATTCACTCAAATACACCAGCTTACAACACATTCACTCTTATACAAAACCACATGTACACACCTCACTCTTAGACACCTAAGCACTCACACTAAGACTTTACTCTTTGCTTTACTTAGCTTCACAGTACTTCACATTCTACTTCACTCACCTTCACACATACTTTACTAATACTTCACACTCTAAATGGGATCCATTGCTCCCTATTTATACTAGCTTGAGAGTTTCTAGGACATTCTTGTAATGATGGCAAAATCAACTCTTCACCAAACTTCTAGGACATTCTTGTGTATGGAAGTCTCTAGATAGATCTTGTAGAAACTTCTAGAGAGATAGAGAAATTTCTAGAGAGAAGGAGAAAACTCTAGAAAGCTCTAGAGAGAAGCTTCTAGAGAGACTTAGAGAAATTTCTAGAAATCTCTAGAGAGAGCGAGAAATTTCTAGAAAACTCTAGAGAAGATTCTAGAGAGAGAGAGGCAATACTTGATTTTAACAGTTTTCTTATAGTTATTTTCGTATGTTTCTGCACAGAACTACACCATGCAGCAGTGTTTGTGTTGGGAACTCCATTTGTGATTGTGTTTTTGATACGTAAGTGGCGTAGGAAGCATTTATCAATGTATGACGGTGTTGAAGAATTTTTACAAAGCCAAAATAACCTCATGCCAATTAGATACTCTTATTCAGAAATTAGGAAGATCACCAAAGGTTTCAAGGATAAATTGGGTGAAGGGGGTTATGGCTCCCCATATAAAGGAAAGGCTAAATGTGGCCGTCTTGTAGCAATAAAGATGTTATGTAATCCCAAAGCTAACGGACAAGAATTTATCAGTGAAGTTGAAAAAATTGGAAGGATTCACCATACAAATGTGGTACAGCTAAATGAAGGGTGTTTTTTAATCATTAGATCTCTTAGAAATTAATGGTATAAAAAAGGTGTAACTCTTATGGGGTTACATCATATGTAACTTAAACCCATCTCTAATATATATGTCACTTTTTTTTTCTTTTTTCCTTTTTTTTTTTGAAACAAAAATAATATGTCTTTCTTATATATCTTGCAGTGTCTTTGGCGACAACTATCGGTAAGAATCTGTATCTCTTCTTTGATTTTTATATTTTTAGCAGATCATTCCTTAAGACTTTGAAGTATGAAAGTAGTATAACTCAATGAAAATATTAGTGACATTTACAAGAAAATACAACAATATTATGCTTAATTATTAGGATTTATGAAGTCACTTAGTTTTAAGTTGTAACTATACTTTTCAACTAAAATTAATATTTGCTAGAGCGGTACCAACAAACTTGTTTTCTTATTGTTATTTTCGTATGTTTCTGCACAGTACTACACCATGCAGCAGTGTTTGTGTTGGGAACTCCATTTGTGATTGTGTTTTTGATACGTAAGTGGCGTAGAAGGCATTTATCAATGTATGACGGTGTTGAAGAATTTTTACAAAGCCAAAATAACCTCATGCCAATTAGATACTCTTATTCAGAAATTAGGAAGATCACCAAAGGTTTCAAGGATAAATTGGGTGAAGGGGGTTATGGCTCCGTATATAAAGGAAAGGCTAAAAGTGGCCGTCTTGTAGCAATAAAGACGTTATGTAATCCCAAAGCTAACGGACAAGAATTTATCAGTGAAGTTGCAACAATTGGAAGGATTCACCATACAAATGTGGTGCAACTCATTGGCTTTTGTGCCGAGGGACCAAAGCGTGCCCTTATATACGAATTCATGCCTAATGGTTCACTTGAAAAATACATTTTTTCTCGAGAAGGAAATATCCCCTTAAGTATTGAGAAAACATACGAGATTTCACTTGGAGTGGCTCGTGGGATTGAATATCTACATCAAGGATGTGACATGCAAATTCTACACTTTGATATCAAGCCTCATAACATTCTCCTTGATGAGAACTTCACCCCAAAAGTTTCTGATTTTGGGCTTGCAAAACTTTATCCAGCAGATGGTAGCATAGTGTCTTTGACTGCTGCTAGAGGAACACTAGGATATATAGCTCCAGAGTTGTTTTACAAAAACATTGGAGGCGTGTCTTATAAAGCTGATGTTTATAGTTTTGGCATGTTATTGATGGAAATGGCAGGCAGAAGAAAGAACTTGAATGCATTTGCAGACCATTCGAGCCAAATTTATTTCCCAACTTGGGTCTTTGACCAGTTTAGTCAAGGAAATGACATAGAAATGGAAGATGCATCTGAGGAAGAGAAGAAAATAGTTCAGAAGATGATCTTAGTAGCATTATGGTGTATACAGATGAAGCCTAGTGATCGTCCTTCAATGAACAGAGTCGTAGAAATGCTTGAAGGAGAAGTTGAATGCTTACAAATGCCTTCCAAGCCATTCCTATCATCATCACCAAAGAGACCAGTAGGGGATGTAGGAGACAATTCAAATCCAACTAGCTCATCAATTCAATCAGGTGAATCAAGTCAATCAGCCCAACTTTAAATGCAATCCAGGTGATATGTCAATCGGTTGATTTACAAAGGAAAGCTAACATCCGTGCTGAATGGGAGCAATTAGTCTTCTCATATTTGATAGCATAATGATGTTTCATATTTCTATATATGTAACAAATAATTGGTCCCTTGATTTATGATATATAACTCCTCTTACCTATATTAATTTTTTAGAGTAAATTACATTAATACCTACGATGTTTGGTGAAACTAGACTCACTACATCATATTTTCAACAAATAACATTCCACTCCAAAAATTCCAAAATAATTGACACTTCACTCCAAAATAATTTATACTTCACTCCAAAATATTCCAAAATGGAGT
Organism: Fagus crenata; assembly: GCA_014362285.1. NCBI lineage: Eukaryota > Viridiplantae > Streptophyta > Magnoliopsida > Fagales > Fagaceae > Fagus > Fagus crenata. The sequence goes on from BKZX01032546.1 coordinate 31,280, forward strand.
AAAGTGTGAATTATTTTGGGAATTTTGGAGCGGTTAAGCATACGGATTGCTTTCCTATTGATATATTCAGTATTAATATGCACGGTTAAGCTATCTATTCAAGGGACCTAAAGTAATTATGCCAATCAGTGGTTGCCTACTTCAGGATTCAGGGAACAAAATCCTTCCAAATTTGATTGTGCTGAATGAATCGTTGGATATTTAGCTCCGGAATGAATCAGGCGGCTAATATTCATTAATCAACCAGGTTTCTCAATTCGAGTTGGCCTATGGACCGAAAAAGTCCCTACTTGAGTAAATGCACGATGGAGCTTAAGGACTATATTTTTTTTATGATTCTTGTAGCATAAGGTGAGCAAAGGATATCAAGTTGGAAATATCCAAGCATGATTGTTGGAGAGTGAAGTATAGTAGTGATCCACCCAGTGCACAACAGCACAGGATAACATGGCAGGGCTTATTTACTTGTTTGAGATAAGTTTGTGAGACTTAAGATTGTCTATGAGTATATATAATCATATACCTCTGCTTTATGAATCAATCCCACCTAACTTAGACTCGGCAGACCTTAATGAATTAAAATATGTCCCACTCTTCTCTTACTTGCACTCAATGACTAAAAATATGTTTAAACCAAATGAACAAAATTTAAACACTTTTGAACTTTTCTTGCAATATTGAGCTTCCTCCAGTTTCCTATAAAGGTATAAACAAGTCTAGAGAAAGCTCAAGCTAGTCCTACGTACTTTCTCAAATCATGAAATCCCCAAAATTTGCAATTTCAACCATCGCTGTTGTTGTGCTTCTCTTACTTGCCCCCGCTACAGAGGCCTCGATTTCATGTAGCGATGTGGTTAAGGATCTGAGACCTTGTCTAACCTACCTGCAGAATGGCACTGGAAAGCCAACTGCTGCTTGTTGTTCTGGAGTCTCAGCTCTTGCGTCTGTTGCATCATCCTCTGCTGATAAGAAGGCTGCCTGTGCCTGCATCAAGTCAGCAGCCAAACAAATAAATACAAATGCCGAAGCAGCCAAGGCACTTCCAGGGGATTAGCACCAAATGAAATTAAAATCTCCAAAATAATCCACTAATCAAGGATGTATCAAATAATTAAATTACATAACATCACTAATCCAAAATTTTCTTAAACAAAGGTCTCTCACAAATCACAAAAATAGTAATCGTGATACGCTTGATAATCTTGTCTAACTTTCTTCCCACACTATTCCCTTGCAACGTTTGCGCTAACTAATCCTCAGAATCTGAAATGGGGAAACAAATGGGGGGTGAGCTGGGAGGCCCAGTAAATGACTAATATCCTTATCCAGTCGGATCAAACACACATTTGTTAAAAACAGATATACATAGGTAATACAAAATTCTCAAATGATTGTTTTGATAAAGCATTTGGTTTAGTTCACAAAATAAAATATATTATTTTATTTGCAAACAGTAAATTCAACATATTCAGAAATAAATACAGATATAGATATAGTTTCAAATACAGATATAGATTCAAATACAGATTCAGATTCAAATACAGATTCAAATTCAGATTCAGATTCAGATTCGGATACGGATATAGATATAATACATATACTAAACAGTCTTTAGTGACTACGGCCACATTATCCTTGTGATAAGGCCCAAAAACCACACATAGGTCGGTAGTAAACCCCAGAATGAAACTAATTTCGGCACCAACGTATAATCCCCATTGGCGAGGCCCAGAACATAGTCAGACTGAGAGGTTTCAAATATCAAAACACATTCAAAATATATTCGAAGTCCAAAACATAGTGATTTTCAAACCTTATTTAAATTATGTATAGAGACAAATCAGTTTAACAAATAAGCTGTACAAAGATTCTTGTAAAATATAATCACATGCTTGATCCGAATTTTTGAAGTAAAACAATGCTTTACAAATACAATGATTTTTCTAATATTTCGAAACAAAATTGATTTTGGCATAATAGAATAATAAACTATAAAAATAAGTTCGCAAATAGGAATATCTAATATATAAAATTGAGAAAATACTAGTTAAGGATAAAGGTTACTTACTAAACCAAAGCAAAGTAGTCGCACCTTAAAAACAAATTCAAGGCCCCCGTAGTACCTCTTAAAGTTGTAATTATCCTAATATCACTGCAATACCTCTCAAAGGTTCTCATTCTAATATGCCAAAGAGAATTGACTATAGCTACATATATATATATGTAAGCCGTGCACATTCAAAACAAGGTTATAGGGTTACTTGTTAGGTTTGGATTCCAATACTGAATACATGAGAGCAAAAGTCGGCAATATTAGACTAGCAGTTCAGCTAAAACTCTGCCAAGGCCAATATAATTCTAATAGGTATCTATTTCATGTAAAAGAAAATTACTAAGTTGCCCCACTCTTATTTTATTTTTATTTTTATTTTGGAATGGGTATTATAATCTCCCCCACTTATTAGAAGTCAGTCCTCTGAATTCATTCCAAACCATACAAATCCGTCACGCTTCCACTGCACTACTCTATTTGCCACAATTTGTAACCGTCTAAAGAATTTCTTTAATCATCTATCATAGTATAAGAACCATTAAGTTACAAAAATCCTTTAGTTACATATAACTTTGGTCTAAGTAATTCTTTTAATTCCTTTCATACAAAATAAGCATTGCATGACTTATTTTCATAAACAACCTAATAACCAAATAATTCATCAATGACTAGTTTCAAATCAATTAAACGCTAATGGAGTCTCCAAAGTATAACGAAAGGAAATTCACAATTTGAGGTTTACCATAAATTACAAAACTTTGACATTCATTTAATTCTTTATCTCAAAATTAAGTAGTGTCAATATTCTCTTATAAGTCCAAAACTATTTCGCAATACATCCATATACTTTTTCCAACTCAAAGTTTATTACAAAATGTCCAAAGTCTCCTTAGATATTCAATTTAGCATTAATTCAGCCCTTGTCATAAAATACCTCAACAATATAAACTATATTTTGCAATTAAACTAAATTTAAATCACCTTTAACTTCTAGATATTCAAATTAGATAATATTGGGGCTTAACTCCATAAACAAATCGATTTCCTCATAATATAAAATTATAGTCTCCAAGTGTACATTGGCTAGAAAGAACAATATCCATAAACTGAGTCAAACCTTGATGTAGATCAGGTAAATAAATAGCCCAAATTTTTACCTTACTTGAAAGTAAGCCTAACAACCTCAATCTTTGAAAATCTCCGACATATAATTTCTAGAGGGAGTCACTAGAATCTTGTAAGCTTGCTACGTAAATCTATCCACAAAAATTATCTTATCGGGAATTTGGTCCAATAACCCAAACTTATGTACTATAAAAGTAATTAAGTCCTAAATATGTCAATGTGAAATCTAAGTCGCCAAAGTTTATCATACCTTATTATCATGAACAAATTAAAAATGTTATTGTCTTTCAATCAAACTTAAGAAACAACATCCTATCAAAATTCATGCCCCTAGTTAATAATACCACTAACCATTGCATCCTACACCATTTGTAAAATCACAATTTGTCTCCAGTTGAAAGATTCAATCCATTAACTTCATATCAACTAAAAATCACAAATGTGGAATCCCAACTTTAATCCTTACAATGTTGAACAATTTCCATGCCTTAAAAATAAAAATCAAGAACTCAACTTTTAAATAGCGGAATATATTCCATAACAGGTATTAACTACCTCTCATAATTAAATTGATACTAATTCTCCAAGTCAAGCCTTTTGCATTCTACAAAACCTATAACATCACAGTATTCATTATATTGTCAGATTCAATTCACCAAGTTCATATCACCTCAAATCAAGAAATCACATTGTAATAATACAATACTAACCTATAGAAATGCATACGATTTCCATTCCATTATTGTGTGTCATTGGGAATGTCCATATGTCTCATATTACATGGTGACATCTTAACCTATGATCAATATAAAATAATACTAGAATGTTACAGATTTCACTTATGTCAAAACTAATAAGAGACTGAAACTTCTGATAGCACAAAACATGATCCCAAAATGCTAAATATCAAGTTGTCTCTCAATTGTCCATCGATACATACAAATCAAACCTAACCAACAATGATCTAAACTCAATGAAAATCAAACTTTAACATAAAAACTCAATAAAATCCAACATATTCAAACTCTATTGCTTGTAAGACCTTGGAAATTACATCTGAATATACTTTTAGGAGAGCAACAACCACAAATTATTTTTTTCTTTATCATACTATGAATTGTCTACGACTCCATATAGATTGAAACTGACCATAAGGACTATCAAATCATATCCTAAGCTCCATTAAGTCTATAGAATCATAAACTAAATTCCACAAAGTTTACAAATCAAAACCTAACTCCACAAGGTCTACAAAATCATAACCTGAGCTCTGATACCACTTATAACAACCCAAGGAAAGCGCTAACCACATCTGCGCTTATACCTCAAAAGGACTAGTCAAGTTACAATTGAGACTCCTTGCAATTGTTAATAAAGCCCAGTTCGACCCAATAATTGCCCCATGTGGGACTCAGCAAACACACACACTTATCAGAATTTGGGGCATCACAGTGGAATCACCCTCTCATTCACTATTTCATCTAACGTGGATTGTTCCAAGTGCTTACACCACCTCTTCCGTTCTAATGCATTCAATTTTTAACGCCCTTCTAGTTTCCAATTTCATCAATTTTTAACTATTTTGTTGCTTTGTCATTTGCAGGGTTGGTTGAAATTGAAGCAGTCTGCAGTGAAATAAAGCCATTCTCATATGCCAAAGTATAATTTATTTTGTAATAAGCAGAATTCCTTAGAGGGTGAATAAAGTTAATGGTATGTTGCCGGTAGTTGCATGTTCTTGAATCAAGAATCTTGATCAAATAAAGCATTTTCACCTTTAGATGAAGTATACAACGTGAACCTTGTATGTTACAATGATTTGAAATACTAGTGATGCTTTCATAAGCTTATGTTGCTTAAAAGATAATACAGGATTCTGATATCCTGTTTGTAAAGCTTTGAGAAAAGATTTAAATCAATTGTGTTGTTACTAACGCCATGTAATCAAATGATTGGAAACACTTTCCCAATTAACATCCATTTGAGTTCGCCGCATACGGTCTCATTCCGACAAACTTAAACGAAAGACAATGTGTCAGAGAGAATTAAAATTTGAAGTGTATGCTTGTTGTCTTTTTAGCTTAATAGAATGTGACAAATAGGTCTTTTTTTTTTTTTTACCTTCTCTTGGATCAACAACAAAATCGTGTGTTATGCTGAAATAGTGCTAGTGAAAACTCATATGATATGAAAAACTCACCCTCCATCTGAA